>JAAGEH010000018.1:78222708-78321957 GCA_011751065.1 Lasiurus cinereus | reverse complement strand
TAGAATAGAATAGAATAGAATAGAATAGAATAGAATAGAATAGAATAATAAAATAAATAAAATAAAATAAAATAAAATAAAAATAAACAGACCTAGCCAGTTTGGCTCAATGGAGAGAGCATCAGTCTGTGGACCGAAGGGTCTCAGGTTTGATTCCGGCAAAAAGTACGTACCTTCCCGGCTCGGGCCCTGGTCAGGGCTTGTGCAGAAGGCAACCAATCAATGTGTTTGTCTCACATCAGTATTTCTCTCTGTCTTTCACTCTCCTTTCCTCTCTCTCTAAAAATCAATGGAAAAATAGCCTCCAGTGAGAATTAAAATAAAAATTTAAAAAATCACACAATATATAAAATGTATTCTCCCCAATTTCAATAAAAAAAATATAACATAAATGGGTGGAACTGGAGAGCATATGCTAAGCGAAATAAGCCAGTCAGAGAAAGATAAATATCACATGATCACACTTCATTTGTGGAATATAATGAACAACATATACTGATGAACAAAAACAGATCCAGAAACAGAGAAGCATCAATCAGACCATCAAACCTCAGAGGGAAGATAGGGGAGGGGGAGGGTAAGAGGGAGAGATCAACTAGAGAACTTGTATGTATTCATATAAGCCTAACCAAAAGACACAGACACCAGAGGGTGAGGGCATGATTTGGGGGAGGGGGGGGGCCGGAGGGCAATGGAGGGATAAGGAACATAAGTAATATCTTAATCAATAAAGAAAATATATGTAACATAAGCAACCCCAAAAAGAAGTGTATAAGTTATATATTCCATCTTCATTCTGTTGTCCAATATGGTAGCCATTTGGTATATATGCCTATTTAAATTTGAATAAAACTAAAATTTAAAATCCAGTTGTTTAGTTGCCCATCTCATTTAATGTACTCAATAAGTACATGGGGTTAATGACTATCATACTATAAAAAAACAGAAACAGAAATTTCTATCAGAAAGAGAGTTCTACTAGATAGAATGCTATGATGTAGACAATTTTTTTCTCAGTATAGGTAATTATAAAAGTTCTTCCCATAAAATGGCAAACATTTCTTCCTGCACTTGATACATTCTTTACAAACTTCCTATGTTAATGATGATAATTAATTTTTTAAAAAGACAACAATAAAAAGATAGTGTTTACTATGTGTGGGGAACAATACGATGTCCTTTGATTCGATATCTCTTCAATATCTCATTTCATCCTCATATAAACCTTATGAGGTAGCAACAAGTTCACAATCCCTTATCTGAAAGATGTATTTCAGAATTCAGAAGTTTTCAGGTTTTACAAAGTTAATAGTGAACATAAACCATAAGCTACATAACATCCTCAGTAGGGTCTGAAAGTACTTAGCAACACAATGGTATGAATGAGTATTAACACTAAAGTGAAGACAAACATAACTGCATATCCTGGTTCTGCCATCATATCAGTTCAGAACAGATATTCCCATCCTCCAATGTGACAATTTGCAACTACACTGAAATTTTAGAATGACAGATCTGTGAATTTTTACCTATTTTTCATCACAGAATTATAAAAATAACTCCATTTCCCTGAATTTCAAGAAACTACTTCTAAGATTGAACAATTGTTTTTCCCCCTAGTAATTATGTACACCATATCCTAAAATAAAAGTCCCATTTATTTTCTTTACATGAGAGAACTGACAGATATTTAAGTATAAATTCAAAACTATATTTCATCACATTTACCAAGTGACACATTTTTTTCAATACAGGTGACTAGCAATCTCAACATTTCCTTATTCCATTTCTGAAAGGAAAAACAAAACAAAACTATAACCAACTTTCAGTTACACAGCACTTTTATGTTCTCAATCAACTTTAACATATATTTTCTCACTGTCAGGAAAGATTGTGATCAATTTAGTATTATAACTTGAAAATTATCCTCAATCGTATTATATTTATAAACCAATGTATATCTTAAAATATTTCAAATAGATGCCTCTCACAGAAAGTAAAAGGATAAATTTATCCACAAATTTAGTGTAATGTAAATATTAGGAATTAAAATAAAATATTTAATAGTGACATAATATAAATATAAGATCAACACTTAAATATTCAATAATAATGTGGCCATATTTATATCTAAAATTATGAAATATTACAAATATAAGCAACCAATATAGAGTATACTGAGTACTTCATTTCTATGAAAAATTATATTTTCTCTTGGTTACTGATACGGCCTTGCTTAAACATTTGGTGATTAGGAATAAAACACTGAAAAAATGCTATGATAATATGAAAATAACAACTTAATCCAATACTTATAAAATTAGACCTCATTTCTAATAACAGTAATTAAATGAACAATTAGTTTACTTTCACATTATTACTTCATTATAGCACATCAGTCAAACATAAATTGATAAAATTTCATTTGTTTGATTTTATAAGTCAAAATAAAAGTTTTATTGATTGACATGTAACTTAGCATATTTGTCAAGAGCATTGACTCTAGAGTTAGACTTCATGGATTAAATCCACGTTTTGCCAATTACTATAACGGCAATTTCTGGTGCATTATTAATCTTTGTATCTCAATTTTCTCATTCATTAAAGGGAAATAACAGAATTTACCTTATAGGGTTGTATAAGAATTAAATGAAATGGTATATTAAATATTCAGGTATATGGTACACATTATGTTCTATAGAAGCATTCACTATTATCAATAGTATTGTTAAAGCATCTTTGAAATTATAATGTATTAATGTTAGCACTTTTTACCTTAAATAATTTTTTTTTCTTCAATTTTCTCAAAAACTTAAATGTACTATGTAAACTCATAATTGAAAGGCCCTTCTGTCAGTTTAGTAACTTTCTATTACTAACTCATAAAGTTAAAATTTTTTATTGACTGATTTTAGAAAGAGAGGCAGGGAGTAAGATAGAGAAACATTAATTTGTTGTTCCACTTATTTATGCATTCACTGGTTGCTTCTTGTATGATCCCTGACCAGAAACTGAATCAGCAACTTAGGAGTATGGGGATAACACCTCAACCAACTGAGTTACCCGGCCAGGGCTATGAATTCATATATTTACATATTAAATCTCTTTAAAGTTAGACTGAGGTAAGGGTAGAACTAGGAACATATTCTTACACAACTCATTACTTAAAAATGCTTAATGGCCAAATTATACCATTCACATATACAATTATGCCTTAGTCTAATGCACAATAAATAAATGGTTGTTGCTATTTATCCCAAAAATTCCCAAGAGAAGAAGCAAATCTTACTGAGAAAATTATTAGTTCAGTTTTGGACATACCAAGTTTGAGGTACTCATGGGCATTCAGGAAGCAATCAGTATTAGACCAAAGTTAGCAAGCTTACCCTCAGAAGTTCATCACTTCCTCCTATGTACTAGTATGGAATTTACATATCCTACTAAAAAACAATTATGTGTCCACAACCCTTCTCTACTGTCAGACTACCTTAAGGACACTTAGGTCCTGCCATGTATGGGCCTAATAGTGTTGATTTTTTTAAAATGCAGAACTTGCAGAACCATATAATTAAATGGCTAAATTTTATCATATATAAAGAAAGCTCTGATTTTAAAAATTATTTTTCATCTGTGGATTTTAAATAAGGCTGAAATTTTCATTTCGTAGGATTCTTACAAAATACAGGTAACATGTAAACAAAATCTTTTTTATTTTTATTTCATCACATAAAAATTACTAAATGTTACCAAGCAGTGAAACCCTGGCATCATCACCAGGTCTATAAACCTGAAAAAGAGTAATACAAGTAAAGAAGTATATAAGTAAGGAAGAGAGAGTCCAATGAAGACTTCTTAAAGTACATTTAAGTTAATTAAAATTCTTATAAAATTTGTTAAAATAACTGAAATGTGAATTGAAAAGATTTCACTTTTTAATTTACTAGTACAAGTTACTTGAGTTCAGTAAGTTAAAAATGAAAGGCCTCTGGACCCTACCAGCACACTTATTTAAAAAGCTGTGATAACTGTCTCACCAGCTTTGTCTACTTCGTAGCAGCCACTGTGGAGAACAGTATGGAGTTTCCTCAAAAAACTAAAAAGGGAACACCCATTTGACCCAGTGATCCCACTTCTAGGAATATATCCCATGAAGCTAGAAACACCAGTCAGAAAGGATATATGCACCCCTATGTTCACAGCGGCATAATTTACCACAGCTAAGATTTGGAAACAGCCTAAGTGCCCATCAGCAAATGAATGGATTAAAAAACTGTGGTATATCTGCACAATGGAATACTATGCTGCATTAAAAAGGAAGGAATTCTTACCATTTGCAACAGCATGGATGGAACTGGAGAGCATTATGCAAAGCGAAATAAGCCAATCAGAAAAAGATAAATATCACATGACCTCATTCATTTATGGAATATAATGAACAACATAATCTGATGAACAAAAACAGATCCAGAGACAGAGAAGCATCAATCAGACCATCAAACCTCAAAGGGAAGGTTGGGGAGGGTGGAGTAAGGGGGAGAGATCAACCCAAGGACTTGTATGCATGCATATAAGCCTAGTCAATGGACACAGACAGCAGGGGAGTGAGGGCATGAGTGGGGGGGATGGAGTGGCAATGGAGGGATAAGGACACATATGTAATACCTTAATCAATAATGAAAAAAAAAAAAAAGCTGTGATAAGTAGCATATAGCAAATGTGCTCTGTTGTAAACTGCTGCCATCCCCAACCCACTTAACATTTGTTTGACTGCTAATCCTTTGACTTAAAATCTGTACAAGCACTTCTGAAAGAATGCTTCACTGGCAGTATTTACCACCTAAACTTAAAAATATGGTCAATTCTATTAAGGCTCCAACAGCAGAAGAGACTGGCTGCCAGTTCTATAGTAAATAGAAAATCATGACAATTTCTTTTGTTCTTGACAACTAGATACCTGAAACCATTCTCTAGAGATGTCACTACAATATTGTTACTTATTTGGCCCAAGAGAAAAACAGGTCATTAGTGGTGAATGGGTGAAGAAGACAGCAGCAGTAGGGATGGGAAAACAGCAATACAACACAAACAGACTTAGGAGAACTGTGAAACTGCAGAAAAAATAAAAAAAGGTAGGGCTTCATGGAATGAAATTCCTACAACACAAAATAAACACAGAGATGTAAGCCTATACTTTCTCATTTGAAATAACATAAGCAAGGATCAAACATATATTGATTCTAAGTTTAAATAACAAAAGCCTGAAAACTTTATACCAACAGAAAATATTGTTAAATTAAAAAATATTCCTCAAATTTTGGCCTTACTTTTTTTGCTCCATGAAGCAATTCATAAGGAGAAAAAAAAACTTCAGACTATAAATGATGAATATAACTATTAGGAATAGCCTCTCTATGAGGTCTGAAATAGAAGGAAAATGTATATTTCTTCCAAAGCTGTAGCCAACAATAACTTTTGCATTCTGAATCCAGCTTAGTACATTAGTAGGGAAGATGTTTGCAAAAGTATTTAATAAGAAAGTGCTGAATTTAGCTTTTATTTTTTTTCTCAGTTTTCTTAAGTGGCCTGCAGTCTATCAAATGCACTAAGCAGAACCTCTCCTAAGTATAAATGATAAAAAGGAAAAAAAAAGCTTTCTTATTATAGAAACCTGATTCTATAGATGAGGGGTCATCAAACTTTTTCTGTAAAGGGCCAGATAGTAAACACTTTCAGCTTTACTGGCCTTCTGGTCTCTATCACAAATACTCAATTCTGCCATGAAGCATGAAGGCAGAGATAGATAATAGATAAACGAGTAAAACCTTATTTTCAAAAACAGGCAGCCAGTCTATGGGCCCATCGCCATAGTTTGTTGATCATTGCTGTAGAGCATATTAATTACCTACCAACAAATATATTGCTTTAATAAATATCACCAAATTTAAAATATGATGTCTGAGATTTGCTTTAAACTGTTGCATTAAAAACAAGAGAGTAGGAGAAAAGGTTAAATAAGACTGGTAAAACACAGTTATTGTTAAAGCCAGATAATGGATGCAAGGGGTATATTCTCCTCTATAATATATACTAGTGTCCAGGTACACGAATTCATGCACATTGAAAGGAAATTAATTAGAAGAAATAATTTAATATCGTTACTCGCACTTTCTCTGTAATAGAAGTGTCAATCAAATTCACGATTGACAATGACAGATCGAAACACACACGTGTGTGATTGGTGCCAGCAAGAGCTTTATATGTATCATGCATACATGAGTCAACTTAGCCTTTTATATATACAGAATAAACTTGCTTAATTAGATCTGCTTTCTGATTTAGCTAAACTTTTTCCAGCCCAGTGAAGCACCACAACTTCTCTTTTAGGTAATTGTTAGCAACACAGCAGTAAATATCAACACAGAGCAGATTATTATTGTAGATCACACAAGGAGAACAAAGGGTAAAATATTTAACTGCAGCAGTGTTTAATTATATTCTGCGCAGTGAGAAAACCTGAAGTCATTTTCAAGGTCCATCATTTCTTACTTCTTTTCAGTCAGGTCAAGTTTCTAAGCTTTCTAAATCTCCATTTTCTGGCTAAAGATAAGAAAATAGGATTCCTCTGAGTCTCCTATCTACCTGCCTACTCCAGGACTTCTGTGAGTATCAAATGGGATGAGGAAGGAGAAAACACTTCACAGATATTTGGTTACAGTATGAAATGTTTCCACCTATCTATAAAGCAAGTCATGTTCCTGAGCTGAAGAAACTTAGGAGGTTAGTGATTGCTAGGGAGAGGAAGCTGGGTGTTGCTACATGATGTCATTAACCAGATGGACACTAAGCATATTAGCCTTTAATATATATATATATAGATTATTTATAATATGTTTTAAAACACAAAGTAAATTGGTGGACTGGCTCTCCATAGGAAAATGAATTTTCCCACTTTACTATAAACCTAGTCAACATATTTGATGTTTTTAAACATAATTAAGATAATACAACATAAAAGATTCTATTTTGTTTTGTTTTGTTAACCCTCACCCAAGTATATTTTTCCATTGATTTTTTTATGGAGAGTAGAAGAGAGAAGGAAAAACAGAGAGAAACATCAGTGTGAGAGAAACACATTCATTGGTTGCCTCCTGCACAAACCCTGACCAGGACCTGAGCCAGGGCGGAGCCTGCAACCAAAGTACATGCCCTCTGCTGGAATCAAATCTGGGACCCTTTGGTCCTCAGGCCAATGCTCTATCCACTAAGCAAAACTGGCTAGAGAAACATAAAAGATTCTTAACATAATGCTACCAAACCATAATGGGAAAAAAATTAAAACTAATAAACTGTATACTAGTATACTAAAAATGTATAAAGCATAAACCCTTAACATTTTCCATAATTTAAAACACAAGGCCCTGGCCAGGTAGCTCAGTTGGCTAGAGCATTATCCCAATATTCCAAGGTTACATGTCCAACCTCTGGTCAGGGCACATACAAGAATCAAACAATGACTACATAAATAAATGGAACAACAAATCAATGTTTCTCTCTCTCTCTCTCTCTCTCTCTCTCTCTCTCTCTCTCTCTCTCTCATTTTCTCCAAAATCAGTAAATTAAAACTAAAACAAACCGACTCACCTTATACAACTCCTAAATTAGTACATGTATGATTCTCATCTCATCTAACAAAATGTATTTCCAATCTCTGGTTTTTTAATATAATTACTAAAAGCCCAATACACAAAATTTGTGCAAGGGGCTCGGCCCACGTAGCCCTGGCTTCATCTGGAAGGACATCCAGAAGGTTGTCCAAATGTCCAATCTAATTAGCATATTATGTTTTTATTATTATAGAGTTTAGGGCATACATATATTACTTATGTTAACATAAAATAGGTTTAATTTTCAAATGAATTAAATAATTTTTTCTCAGTTTTAAACTCTAGGCAATAAATATTAATAGATACAACCCACATAAACTGATGCTGATCAAGGTCTCCAATAATTAAGAGGGTAAAAGGAGCCTGAGACCAAAAAGTTTAATAATCTGTGACCTAAATGTTTTCAATGTTGTTTAAAATATGTCAAAAGCAGGTATTAGATATCTGCTCAAATGCATTTTTTTCTTAAAACAATAAATATCACACAGTAGAGTCCATCCATTATGAAGTAGAAGTCCATCTATTATGAAGGCTCTCAATACACTCACAGGAGGAAGACACTTAAACCTTCAAAAGAAACATTCTTTTAAAATTGCTGGACATGTCAGTAATAATGCATCCACGTCAGAAAAAAAAGAGCTGTCCCCTTATGCAGAAAATTATCTCCTGAACCAATAATAAAGAAAAACTAACATGTGCCAACTGACATTTCCAATAAATATGCTATTTTATCAAGATATGCAGTCTCACTCAAGGCAGGAAGCCAGAAATCAAGCTGAGAAGAGTCTTACGCAAGAAATCTTAATGACTGTGCAATTTCAAAAACTGAGTGTGTTTTTAAAATATTCTAAGTTTTTAATCAATCTTCTGAAATACAGTGATTTCAAATATTATCAAAACTAAAAAGTAAATTACATTAGGCAAACAGAATTATTGACATTTGTGACATTTGAGAATAACTAAAAACTCCATGAAAACACTGCAACTATGCTAGGATATAACCTATATCATAATTTTCTAAATCTAAAAGAGGAATAAACAATTTATAACAGATAATTAGAGCAAAAAGATTTACATAAATGTTCATTCTTTTATAAATATAAACCAATACTTATTTTCCTAATACAGTACAATTATAGCATTCTTAATTATTGTTGTCCCTTTTGTCTGCATATTGCTTTGAAAATATTATCAGACAATTTCATTTTTAAGTATAAGTTTTCCAGTTAAGTTTTATAAATGTTATTTCTATTGTCTTTTATCAACATGAATAACTTAATATAGTAATAAGTAAGATGCAGAGACATACTTACATCATACTCTGCAATTCTGAGGCAAAGCTTGCAGACTTTCCTGTACTTCTTCCACTACTTGAAGTGGCAGTAGACATTGGGCTGGCTGCAGTATTATTCATCTAAATAGGAAAGAGAAATAACACAAAATGTATTTAATTATAAATCAATGCAAGGAAAACAAAAGCAATTGTAAATTACATCAAAAAGTATAAAAAGCCCTAGCTTAGTGGTTGGCAAACCGGCTCGAGAGCCACATGAGTTTGTCGACCACTGAGTTAGGGGCTTAATCACAAGAAACAACAACAGCCTATAATTATTGGAATCGAGAGTCTAGGATCAGTGGTTGTCAAACTCATTAATCAACAGAGCAGCAAACCATGGCTCATGAGCCACATGTGGCTCGAGAGCCGCAATTTGACAACCACTGCCCTAGCTGGTTTGGCTCAATGGATAAACCTGCAGACTGAAAAGTCCCAGGTTCGATTCCAGTCAAGGGCATATGCCTGGGTTGCGGGCTCAATTCCCAATAGGGGGCATGCAGGAGCCAGCCAATCAATGATTCTCTCTCATCACTGATGTTTATCTCTCTCTCTCCCTTTCCCTTCTTCTAAAATCAATAAAGTATATATATTTTTTAAAAGTCTAGAAAATTTTAAATTTCTAATTTTTGTGTGTAAATCTGATTTGTTTACACTTAATGTTCTTTATTAAAATGAAATAGTAAGCCCAGCCAGTGTGGCTCAGTGGTTGAGCATCAACCCATGAACCAGGAGGTCACGGTTTGATTCCTGGTCAGGGCACATGCCTGGTATGGGCTTGATCCCCAATAGGGGGCTTGCAGAAGACAGTCCACTGATGATTCTCTCATTCATGTTCCTATCTCTCTCTGCCCCCTTCTCCTTTGCTTTCTCTAAAGTCAATAAAAAACATATTTTTTAAAAATAGTAAGGTGGGAAAAAACTGCTTAGTCATATATGATATAAAAAATTACTCCCTTAAGTGATAAAACATTTCAGTACATATTTTATAATAAGTAATGGAAGAAAAATAATCATTAAAATATTTTAATAGAGCTCAGTGGTTTTCAAAATGTGTTCCGGGGAGCCTAAGATTCACTGGCATTATTTCAGGGAGCTCCCAGTGGCCCTCATGATTTTACAAATATATACTTCATACAGAACACCAGAACACCTCAATATATAAATAAGGTTCCAAGTGAGATTTCATTTAAAGAAAAAAATTGCACAACTGTAAGATACAAACTTAGAAATCACAGCACAATCTAATCCCTATATGAACCAAAGCCTAATATAAATAATATAAAGTCAATCAGTAGATCAAAAGTAAACATTGTGATATTTTATAATCTTACTAGAGTCCCAGTGCACAAATTTGTGCACAGGTGGAGTTCCTCAGCCTGGCCAGCAACTGAGGTGATTGGGGCTGATTGGGACCAGCTGGCCAGAGGGAGGGACCAAAAGAGGTTGGCCAGCCGCAGAAGATTGGCTGTGGGAGTGCACTGACCACCAGGGGAGAGTCCCTGCATTGAATGTCTGCCCCCTCTCTTTTTCTACTCTATTTATAGCTTCTCTCTTTCCATCTCAATTCATTGTCCACATTGCTGCCAAATTTTATCTCCTAATACATCCTCTAATATGACCACTTCAATGGGCTGTTGGCTAAAATTGATAAAGGAAACCTGAACCAGGGCCATTCACCAAGAGCTGGGATGGAAGGGCAGGACCTTATGAAAGGTGGCTAGGAGAAAAAAATCCTACTACCAGCCACTGCCCTGCCTAGATAGGCCATATATAAAGCTTTTGAGAAGGCAACAGGTCAGAGATCTACAATAAGAGCACACTAGCTGAATAGCTAGATGGGAAATATCTGAAATAACCTTCTGTGGCAGAACCAGCTATCTGCCAACATAAGCCCTGGCCTAGTCCAAGGGCTGTAAGGGCCAGGCCAAAACCACCAGACAGAGAATGCAAGAGCAGAGAAAGAGAAGGGGAAAAGTTTCACTCAAATTGAACCTGAAAACCAAAATTCTAAAACAAATAAAGAAGCTAATGCTATGAAACACCATCAATTTTTTTTTTAAGTCTAAATTTGCTCTATTTTTTTTTTCAAAAAGCCTTTTGGAATAAGTAATTTTCTACAAATAATATAGGAAAAGAAGGATCACCACTTGGAACTTGGCTTTAAATAAAAAATCACATCACCAATCCAAAATTGGGGAAAACAGACAGGAAATCAAGAACTTCCAGGAACAGTCCTGAAGAATCAAGACAGAGTGCTAACAAAGAAACCTGGCTTCCTCAAAGACCTTAGAAAATGTTCCCCTATTGTCCCAAACAGAAGATTAACAGAAAGGTATGACATCCTAGAGAAAAACAAACTCAAAGATTGTGTATTAACACCAAGCTCCAAAACCAGTTATTACTTAGTTCACTCATGTTGGATTTGAAGACATGCCATTATGTGGGATTTTCCTGTAGCCAAATGTCCTGAGACATTGTTGGAGAAATCTGCCTTTTTTTCATTTTATAAATCCAGTCACCCTGCTTTAACACTTTCTAAAGAGGAGACATTTCAGAAAGTAAATTCATATTAAAACCACAGCTTTCTTCAGTTGTCCTCCTACTGCAAATGTTTCACTTCAAGAGTATTTATTGGTAAGAGGTAAAAGGTCCCAAGCCTAGTTTATTATAACCACGATCATCCTTTCACAGTCAAGTTATTTAATTTTTAAATCAAACAGGTGAATAAGATTTTTCTTGACATGATGAGTTGATAGCTTATTAGAATCTTTAAAATAATTATTTCCCATACCCATTTTGTTTGATGATTTAGATAATTAACTTCTTTCAACATTAACTTCTTTACACATCAAAGTCCTATCATTCCAGTGCTTTATTTCCTTTCTCCCAGACATTTAAAAAAAATGTCAGTTAAAAGCAGAAGCACTCAAGTCAATTTTCTCTAATAAATACAGTTAACATGGAACTGAAAACCTACTGTAATCTTCTCAATGGGTTAATGTCCTACAGTTGTTTTAGCTTTCAATTGAAATGCAGCTGTTTGCCATATTTTACAAAATGAATTCAGATGTGCAGACGGAGGCCTAGATTATTTCAACATGCCACAGTTTAAATATGAACCCAAGGAATAAGTTCATCTCTGATTAATATATTTAAACCTGATCACTAAGCCAATAGCCTATCCGTGGTCGACAAACTGCGACTCGCGTGCCACGGTTTGCTGCTCTGTTGACCGAGTTTGCTGACCACTGGCCTATACTATGTTACACCTGTAAAATCCTGTTCCAGAACAGAAAATTTTACATCTTTTAATTTAACATAATGATATTTAAAAATGTACTCTTTCCCTCCGAAAATACTGCAAAAAAAGAAAAAATTTTAACTATGGTAAAGTAATAAGTCACTAATGTAAATTTTTTAAAAAGGAATGGACATGTTCTCTTTATAGCTCGTATTTTTGATGACTAAATGACCAAAGAAGAACTATCATGAAACATCTTTAGCTTAAAATAACTCAAAAGAATTGGAAGTATATTACTAGTATCAGCACCCTCAAAACATCAAAATCCGAATTGTGAAATCCATCAGTCTACCCATTCATTAAAAGAGTAGAAATTAATTCAGCAAGTCTATGCACCGATTCTGAGCACCTGAATCTAAATTTCAATTATTCATAACTTGAACATTTCACATAATATAAGTAGAAAACTGTAATACTCAGAACATTTTCATTTTCATAGAACTCCAAAAGGCAGGAAGCAATTATGGTTAGGCCAACATTATTATATACTGCATTTTAGTTTGGTAAAAAAAAAAAAAATCAAGTTACATTATGATCTTAATTTCTCCTGCTGTAAAAAAATATATATATATAGATAGACCAAATGATCACTCAATCATTGAATCACTGAGAAGTCAAAGAAAGTAAAATGTACAAATTTTAAAACATCTATATTTGGGATAACACTATAGTATACATGACCATTTCAAGTGAACTTGGAAGGTATCAAACTCCAAGTGTCCATTCAATTATCTGCTAAAAGAGAAGTAACATGAATAATCCAAAAAACAGATGATTCACATATAATTTATAACTTTTGTGAAAATAATAGCAATTTTTATTAAACAACATCTAATTGCATTTTCACAACTAAAACATCATCTGTATTCACCTACCATATAAAAAAAAATGAGCTCTGCCCTAACCAGTTTGGCACAGTAGATAGAGCTAGGCCTGCAGACTCAAGGGTCCCAGATTCCATTCTGGTCAAGGGTATGTACCTTGGTTGCAGGCATATCCCCAGTGGGGAGTGTGCAGGAGGCAGCTGATTGATGTTTCTAACTCTCTATCCCGCTCACTTCCTCTCTGTAAAAAAATCAATTAAATAAATAAATAAATAAATAAAATGAGCTCAGATCCTGAAATAAGATGTATCTCTCATAGCACTTCTTTTACTGTTTAAAAACAGGGATATCTTTTATCTGTAATTTCTATAACTAATAAACTGCCTGACATAGCTGACATTCAGTAAATGGTAGGTAAATTAAAAAATGACCGAATGGCCGAGACCGGTTTGGCTCAGTGGATAGAGCATTGGCTTGCGGACAGAAGGACAGAAAGGTCCCAGGTTCGATTCCGGTTGGGGGCATGTACCTTGCTTACGGGCACATCTCCACAGTGGGGCACATCTCCACAGTGGGGCGTGCAGGAGGCGGCTGATCGATGTCTCTCTCTCTCATCGATGTTTCTGACTTTCTATCTCTCTCCCTTCCTCTCTGTAAAAAATCCATAAAAATATATTTTTTTAAAAAAATGACTGAATGATATAACAAAGAGTACAAAGAAAAACACTCCTCCCTCCCCCTGCCATTTAGTAACTCACAACCTACTGAAGTTAACAGATATATCCAATGCAATGAGCTTAGAGATAATGTACAAAATACTATGAGAGAACAGGAGGAACATCAGACCCAGTTATTATTATTACGGGATAATTATGCTGAGATTTAACACTTTCTATAATCTGAAAATAAACCAAATTTAATTGTACTTAAAAAAAAAAACAGAGATAAGTGAATAGCAAATCCAAACTACCCATACCTCAGAAATGAAAGTACTTTGAAAATCGTGACACACATAAATAGCAATATATGATCTAAGGAAATATTCTGTCTTATCACTCATATGGAACAGGAATAAGTATTTTCCAATTCAAATCAGTCTGATTCTAATTAATATGTGTAAGCAGTAAATATTCATAAGAAACACCTAATGATCAAAATGATAAGTTATTAGGAGTAATATAAGTAGAGAACCAAAATTTTAAAACAATTATCAAAGACTTCATATTTAGAAACAGAAAAACTCTTCTCTGTAATATCTCATACTATTACCACACCTGCTTCCATGACCAGCAGTTCTATATATTACTATATATAATACTATATATTACTATATATAATACTATATATTAGTATTTAGTCACACAAGGTCAAAAACTCCAAGACATTTTAGATTGTTCAGCTCCTTCCCTGCCTACAACCAGGAACTCTGGTCCTGACGTTTTTTTTCTTATAAAAAAGCAACTCTAAATCAATCCCTTCCTTTTCAATTTTACCTAATATCTTTACTGCATTATCTTTTATACCTCCCATCTTTCTATTTAATTCTGCAAAATATCCCCAGAGTACTCATTCTAAATTTCTAAATATGTGTTACTCCTCTCTACTCAGAAGCCTCCAGTGGCTGCCCTTTGCCTGGAAGACAAAACTTGTCACTGGACCTCTCCAGCTTCTTTTTCTATAGCAGTCAAACCAAACATTCGGTATCTCCCAGACTAACCCAGGTTCTTTTGAATCTTTATAGTTTTTCCTGCTTGCAATACCTTATTACTTCTCCACCTATCCAAATTCTAGTGGTCTAAAAAAGCCTGTCCTAAACTCATTATCACCAACAAGCCTTCCCAGTGACACAAACATCAAGAATTATTTCTCTGACATAATTGTTTCAATTTACTAATTCTTTTGGTTTAACATTAAATATTTTAGTACATACTAATTATTTTAGTTGATTAATAAACCTCTGCCCCACAATCTCTCCAACTACTAGCAGATGACTATACCTCCTACTTCATCCTATATAATAAAAGTATAATATGCAAATAGACAGAACTGCAGAATGACCAGCTGGCAGGAGGCGGGGCCAGCAAGCAGGCAGCATCAAGCCAGCCAAGGCACGTGCCAGCGGGCAGAGGGAGGGGATGGCGATGGGGTGGTAAGGAGGTAGCAGCGACCAGTGGCTGCAGAGGGGCAATGGGTGGGGTGGGGCCTAAGCCATCAGGAGGACATCCCCTGAGGGCTCCCAGACTGTGAGAGGGTGCAGGCTGGGCTGAGGGGACACCCCCTGCTCCTCGAGTGCACACATTTTTGTGCACTGGACCTCTAGTAGAGAAATAAAAAGCCTTTACTTAGTAGCTTCCTCCATTTTTCTCTAATAAAGCTAATGCATCCTTTCTTGACTCCTTCCTCTTACAATAAAGGGACCCTCTCATTTAAAGCCAGTGCATCACCTGTGCTTTGGCTTATTCATTTATAATTACTTATTGGGTACCTACTACAGGCCAAACACCATTATACGAGCTAGGGCTAGAGCAATGATTAAGTTAGACCAGTGGTCGGCAAACTGCGACTCGTGAGCCACATGTGGCTCATGAACCGCAGTTTGCAACTCTGTTGACTAATGAGTTTGACGACCACTGAGCTAGACAGAAGAGATACAACAAGAGATAAAATGTAGGAGAAAAGCATATAAATATAATCTGAGTTAGTGAGAAATGCTTTGAAAACTAATTAAACAAGTTGACTTCAACCAGAATATAAAATCTCAACAAAGCCACGTGGCTTTAAATGTTCTAGGTTTTAAAAAGTTAACTCCAGTTGTTGTGGGGATATCCTATAAGGAGGAACTACTATAGGCAAGGTAACCAGATAGAAAGTTATTGAAATTATACAAACAAAACAATAACAGTGGCTTGAATTAGTGAAACAAGTAAAGATGATGATAGTGGTCAGATTTCTGGAATATATTTTGAAAGCAGAGCTGACTTGCTAATGGATTAGATATAGAGTGTGAGAGAAAAGCAGTCAAGGATGATTCTGAAGTTTGGGACCTGAGCAACTAGTTGAATGGTGATACCATTTAATGAGATCAGGAAGATTGGAAAGGAGAAAAAAGGAAATCCAGTTGGGGCCATGTTAAATATGAGACAGCTATTAGATATCCAAGGGGAGATGAAATCCTACAGATGTTATAAGGCAGAAAACTGAAATAAAAGTCATGATCATAGCATTTTGTTAAGGAGAAAAATTAATTTAGAACCTGGTAATGAGGATCAACTAATCTCTCAAGTTCAGTTTCTCCACCTGTCAATAATTTCTGCCTGTCTCAGAGGGGTATTATGAAGACAATAGACCTAACCAGCATGGCTCAAAGGTTGAGCATGGGCCTATGAATCAGGAGGTCGCGGTTTGATTCCTAGTCAGAGAACATGCCCCGGTTGTGGGCTTGATCCCCAGTGTGAGGAATGCAGGAGGCAGCCAATCAATGAAACTCTCTCCTCATTGATGTTTCTACTCTCTCTCTCTCTGTCCTCCCTTCCTCTGTGAAATCAATAAAAAAATATGTATTAAAAAAAATAGCCACCATAAAATGGGCATTCAAAAAATACATCTGAAATGAAAATACCACCTGTAAACTATAAAATTCCCAATAGATAAACAGACATATAAACTGTGTGTCTACATACACTAGTTGGCTTTTATAGGCAATTTTTTTTTAACCTACCAATAATAGGATCTTAGTAACAGACTGCTCATGGAAGTTATATTTTTCTTTAGTCTCATATTAATGTAAATTTCTATTCCGTGTGCTTTCATATCCAGTACTCCTATGAAACTATTATAGGCCCAGTGCACAAAATTTGTGCGCTTGGGGGGTGGGGGAAGGGGAGGAGTCCCAGAGCCTTGGGGGATGTCCGACTGCCACGGAGGCAGGAGAGGCCCCTGCCACCACCACTGCACTCGCCAGCTTTGAACCCGGCTTCTGCCTGAGTGGCTCTTCCCCTGTGGGAGCATATTGACCACCAGGGAACAGGTCCTACATTGAGTGTATGCTCCCTGGTGGTCAATGCACATTATAGCAACCGGCTGGTCTGCCCTTTGGTCAATTTGCATATTGGCCTTTTATTATATGGGATTGAGTTGTTGTTTTTTAAATTTTGTTTAAATAGTTCTTAAATGTATCTATCAGATCCTCCTACAATACATAAACAACCAAACCCTGACAAAATGGCAAGTTTATTTTTCCAATATTGAAACACTATTGTGGTTTTACATAAAATCCTAGCTAATAGAGGGAATATGCTAATTGACCCCCATGCTGTCACAAAGATGGCAAAGCCCAAAGCCAATAAGGAGGGAATATGCCAATTGATTGTCATGCCCTCAAAGATGGCGGCACCCACAGCCACAAGATGGCAGTGCCCAGTCCCCTCAGGCCCGCCAAGGCAGCTTCCAAAGTCCCCCAGTCCTCTCAGCCCCCAGCTGCCCAGGGCTTGCCAAGGCGTAGGCAAGCCTCGGATGGTGGCTGCCCAGGCCGCCCAGGGTCACCCAAGTCTCAGGTAACCAGGGCCAGCCCAGGCTTGTGCTGCCGGCAGTGGCAGCAGCAGAGATGTAATGGGGTATTGCCTCCCCCTAATTGGTGGGTTGCCTCCCACCCCTGAGGGCTCCCAGACTGTGAGAGGGTGCAGGCCGGGCTGAAGGACCCCCCTCCAGTGCATGAATTTTCATGCACCTGGGCCTCTAGTCTATAATAATAAAAGCGTAGTATGCTTATTAGACCAGATGTCTTCTGGACAATCTTTTGGACGAAGCTGGGGCTACAAGGGAAGCCTGGGTCCCAGGTGCCTGCCAGCAATTAGAGGAAAGCCTGGATCCCAAATGCCAGAAGGAAGTCGGTGCTGGCAGCCAGGGGAAGGAAGGTCTACTCTTGCACGAATTTCATGTATTGGGCCTCTAGTATTATATAATTGAATGACCTAATAGCTAACTTTTCAAATATGTGCAAAATTTTGGAATCAATTATACTTCTAGTAGTAAAAGGTAAGTATATTTGACAAGGATGTCAAAGAAGGAGATCTCTTAAACATCAAAATTCTCTTCCAATCTAGATTCACATCTTAGAAATATTAAACCTTATGAGAAGTCTATATTAAATATAAACAGTAAAATCTGATGTGATTAAAAACAGTTCATCAGAGGGGGTGGGAGACAGGTGGAGGGAGGCAAAGGGAGAGAAATGGGGGCCATCTGTAATATTCTCAATAAAAATAAAACATAGTTCATAGAACTAAAAAAAAAAGGAATATTTACTCCCATGTAGGCATGTAAAACATAGATGAATTTGTATAAGCGTTTCAGAGTTTATAAAGGGTCTTTAACTTGTATCAACTCACATTTTTTCATAATCACCCTATCAGGTAACAAATACTTCTCCCCTATTAATGAGGAAGCTAAAAGTTAAAAAAAAAACTGGGTGAAGGTCACAAATCTAACAAAAAAAGGCTTTGATTCTGGAAGCTAATAACTTGAAATATCTAGTCCATGTACATACATATGTTAACAAAAATTCGCCAACCTTTACACATTTTAGTATCTTCATTTACAAAAGATGCCTATCTCTTTTAGCAACTAAAATAATGTGAAATTACTGAGAAATTGTACACCTAGTGGTCACTGGACTTGTCATTAAGTTACCTTAGAGCAGTGGTTCTCAACCTTTCTAATACCGAAACCCTTTAATACAGTTCCTCATGTTTTGGTAACCCCTACCATAAAATTATTTTCGTTGGTACTTCATAACTGTAATTCTGCTACTGTTATGAATCGTAATGTAAATGTGTTTTCCGATGGTCTTAGGAGACCCTGCTAGAGTCTAAGACCATCGGAAAACACAGATATTTACATTATGATTCATAACAGTAGCAAAATTACAGTTATGAAGTAGCAATGAAAATAATTGTATGGTTGGGAGTCACCACACCATGAGGAACTGTATTAAAGGGCCGCAGCATTAGAAAGGTTGAGAACCAGTGCTTTAGAGGCTGATGACTTTAAAATAGGGGTGGGGAACCTTTTTTCCTATCAAATGGATATTTATAATATCATTCTCAGGCCATGCAAAATTATCACCTTGAAAATCAGCTTTCTATATTTCATCAAACATTTAACTCACCCCTGATGCCTTGACAGAGCCAAATCAAATGAGGATCCCTACCCTGCTAAAAGCTAGTTCATAAATACCTTCCTTAAAAGTAAAGCTCAGCCCTAGTTGGTTTGGCTCAGTGGATATAGAGCATCGGCCTGAGGACTGAAGGGTCCCAGGCTTGATTCTGGTCAAGGGCACATGCCCGGGTTGGGGGCTCGATCCCCAGTGGGGGATGTGTAGGAGGCAGCCAATCCATGATTCTCTTAACACTGATGTTTCTATCTCTCTCTCCCTCTCTCTTACTCTCTGAAGGCAATAAACATATTTTTTAAAATAAAAAGTAAAGCTTAGACAGATGGATAAATAGCTATAACAGACAAAAGCATAACTATGCAAATTGTCGGGAGGGGGACCTAAGACATCTGAAATTCAGAACTATAGTTTGAAAATCACTAATTTCATCCAAATCCCTCATTTTTCAGGTGAGGAAACTGAAGTCCAGAGGGGTTTCTTGAACTGCCCAAGGACACATCACTATTTAGTGATACAGCCGGGACTCAAACTGAGGTCCCCTGACTCCTGGTCCAGAATTCTTTCTACTATCCCACAAGGAACATACAAATAAAAGTTGATCATAATTAACTCACAAGACCTCCACAATGTGTTTGTCATAGTGAACTTTGTTGTGAAATACCTGCCTATGCTGATTCAGTTTAGCAGTGAAGAACTGGGCTCTGGAGATCAAATACAGGCTCTAACATTTACCATGTGACCTTGGGCAAGTCACATCACCTCCCTGCCTCAGTTCCCTCATCTTTAAAGAGGAAATTAAAAATACTCTTCTTACAGTTTACATGAAATAATGTCTATAAAGCACTTAGGACAGTGCCTATATATGGAAAGCTCTCAATTCATGATGATGATGATGATGATGATGATGATGATGAAGAAGAAGAATAAGCAGAAGAATCATCATCCAAGCAAAAGTATAGCTTCTTAAAAACATATTACAAAGTATTATCATTAAACATGTATATTCTCCAAGAAAGAATGGTATGATTAGTAGTAGCTGTCTTTTAAAGATCCAGAAACAAATATGAAAAAAGTGAAATAGACAGGATTGAGTCATAAAACCTCTACAGCATTTAAAACAGCAAAAGTGCACTTCCAGATTTTAAAATAATTTATATTTGTATTGTATTTACAATTTATAAAGTATATTCACATATATTATTTCAACTTAATTGTCCCATGAATTCAACAAAGACAGCATTTTTTCAACTGCTACATAGGCTGGATAGTATGCAATTTACATATTCATTACCCTTTTATCATTCAATAAGCACTAGCTGTTATTAGAGGCAGTAGTATAATGCTAAAAATAACCTGATATTCATTCCAGAAAAAGCCTCAATACCACCTATTCAGGAGAAATGACATGCTTTGATAAATAAATAAGTGAAGCAATTAACACAACAAAAGGAACACCTCAAGTGTCCATGAAAATGTGGTTAGCAGTAGAAAGGAACTGTTTTGTATAGAGAATATATTGTAAACAGGTCAAGAAAGCACCAATACTGTGACTTACAGTATTGTTGGTTAAAGAAAATAATTTTGGATAATAGTGCCTATTATACTCTGTGTGCTGTTTCACAAATTAAAATATACAACAATTTTTGCAGATCTAGCATCAGTCTTTACTGGAGGTAGTAGGTAAAAAAAGTTGAAACAAAACCACTTAAATATAAAATATGTGTAACACAAGACAATTTATATAATTCTCATCTGAGGCCTCTGACTAGCCTGTGAGGAGGTAAGATTAGGTACTAATTCCATTTCACTGATGAGGTAATTGAGGCTCAGAGAAGTAAACAGTTAAACTCACAAAGAGAAATTATAGCAGAAAAGGACTAAACCTAGGTTTTCAGAATTAGTTTTAAGTGCTCTTTTGAACCCATCCACAATGCATTTCAGAACATTAGTATCTTTTCTAGGTCCACTGTTCAGTACCCTTAAGACTAGAGCAGGTGACCACTGGCCGGTGTGGCTCAGTTGGTTGGGTGTCATCCCATGCACCAGGAAGTTGCTGGTTCAATTCCAGACAAGGGCACATGCCCAGGTTAGGGGTTCTATCCAGCTGTGCAGGAATGCAGGAGGCAGCCAACAGATGTTGCACTCTCACAAGATGCTTCTCTCTCTTCTCTCTCCCACTTCCTTCTTCTCTCTAAAAATCAATAAGGTAATCTAAAAAAAAAAAAATGGACTTACAGAGATGGTGACACTTATGTCACTACACCCAACACACCACATAAGTTACTTCATTTAACCATCAGAGAAATGAGGGCTCAAAGTAAGTGTATCTCTCAATAAAATATTGTATTCACTAATAGTATAAATTCAAGTAATATAATAATGTATTTGGCTTACTATTTAAGTAAACTGTAAGCAAAATTTTTCTTTAACATTCTAATACATAAAAAA
This sequence comes from Lasiurus cinereus, assembly GCA_011751065.1. Lineage (NCBI taxonomy): Eukaryota > Metazoa > Chordata > Mammalia > Chiroptera > Vespertilionidae > Lasiurus > Lasiurus cinereus. The sequence goes on along the minus strand of JAAGEH010000018.1, from coordinate 78,300,212 downwards.
CAGATTTTGACTGATTTCACTATTCAACCTCACTGTATGATAAAAACAGGCGTTATTTTCAACAATACTCAATCTTCTGATTTAACTGAATCAGGCTTAATTCTTTGCAGCCTCCCACACCAAAGAGCACTTTAGAGAGAACCAAAAGTCAAGCTGTCCAAGATTTAAGGAGAAAAGCAAAATTTTTAAATTACCAGTGGTTTAAATGGACAGGTCACTTGCTAGTCTTATTCTAGACATCTCATGTATTATTTAAGCTCATAAGCAATAACTTTGTCACTACTTAAAAGCAAGTACCATTTCTAAGACTGCAATATAGTTAGTTAATCCTCCTAAAATTACATACAATTTTCAACAAACCTGAAAGTATAGAAACCATATTATTATGTGGTTCCAACTGGGGCATTTTTTACAGTAAAAGGAACTCTATTAATAACTATGCTGGGACAAATGGACTCAAACATGACTGCCCCAGAAAAAATGGGGTATGAGTCACCCTACATAAGAGCAACTATTTTGAGTCGTATGTAATGACTTATTCTCTGTATATGCTTAATTCATGAGCTTTAAGTTTTGTTCCATATCTAATGATTATCTTCAACCTTGAAATGAAGGTCAGCCTTTTATAGACATCAGAGTTAAGTTTTATTTTCAAATAAACATTTGCTTGAAGGAAAAAACAGATCTACATGTTTCGAAGAAAATAATCTTGCAAAATATCACCAAATTTCGTGTTTATCTCTTTAAAAGTTCTGAATACTGAAAAACTGATAACCACAAAACTACTTCTTAAAAAAAAGTCAATGTCTTTCAGTAAAAATTAAACAAAATGATAAAAGAGGGAAACATGATTAAAGGAAACTCTGGTTAGTATTGTTATGGCTTACCAAATGAAACTGGCATTAGCTGTACAACCTATGAGACAAAAGAATGCTTTGTTTTAATTTGTCAAGTTGTAAATAACTACTAACAGACCCATGCTTTGAACGATAGTACTTTAATGAAAGGCATTATTTAAATATAATTATGATTCCCTAAGGCAGCGATTTTCAACCTTTTTCATCTCATGGCACACATAAACTAATTACTAAAATACTGTGGCACACCAAAAAATACATTGTATTTTTGCCAATCTGACCAAAAAAAAAAGGTATAATTTTGATTCATTCACACCAGGTAGCTATTTTTGTGTTGGCTGTTGTCATTTTTTTATTTGACAATCTAAGGGAAAAAGAGGTCAATGCCCCTGACTAGAGAGTCAGGTATTCAATATTTTAAAAATTCTTGAAAATCGCTGCCCTAAAGCAATAGGTGTTCCAAGAGTTGGTTTCTCTGATTTAAATCCAAAGTGAAAGGGGTCCAGTCTAGATTCTTGACCTTATGCTATCCAATAGGCAGCCACTAACCACATGTGGCTATTTGTATTTTAATTAATGTAAAATCAAAAATTAAGTTCCGCAGCACACAAGTCACATTTCCAGTGCGTAAGAGCCACTGGTGTCTAGTGTATACCACAGATTATTACAGAGTGTTTCCATCATGACAGAAAGTTCTATTGAGCAGTGATGCTCTAGACCTAGGCTACTCTAGATCTTTGCTTGAACATCCCCCGAGGGCAGAAACTTGCAAGAGCACAATAACACACATTCCATTTCTGCAAGTGCTGTTAGACACTTTCCCTCACACTCCGTCAAATCCAGCTTCTGTGTAACATCCACCACGCATCCCCCAAGCTCCGTCTGTTTGGTCTTCAAGTAACTCTTTGCAGAGCTAACTTAACTCCGCTTAAAAAATCCCGCCCCTTACAGACACTAAGGCCCCACCCAGCCCCTCCCCATCACATAAAGATACATTTCCCAACGAGATCCTTCTGCGTCTCCACCAGCCTCCAGGTGTCATACTAACTTTCCCACGTGTACGTGAGTAATGAACGGTCCGGACGGGCTCTTGGGGTCAGGATTACATCTCCACCCCACAGCTTGTCAGACCAAGTGTCTTGATTTTTAATTTAAAAAACAAGGCCACCGTCGCTCTGAATTGCTGAAAACGTGGAGACCGAAATCAATTACACTGAACACATGTAACCGACCGGTGCCTGAAGCTGTTTTAAACATTTCACGTGCATCACCGCACGCAGCCCTCACGACTCCGAGCTGCACCATTACTGTCCGCACTCCACGGGCCGCCACCCCGCCGCCAGCCAGGAGCTACACGACTGCCCTGGGGTCGCAGCCGTAGGTTCACCCCCCCCAGAAAAGCCCACCTTTTCCTTTTTTTTTTTTTTTTTTTGGATGTTACACTCTTTATAACGCCACCAACTCTTCTTCCACCCGCTCACAAAGCAAAAATTTCCTTCTTTAAGGATTCTTCCTCCCAAAAGACACTGCTGAAGGCACACAAGGAAGGTGCTTTTTATGCCCCAGCGAACGCCGCTCCGGCTCGCCGCCCGCTGCCCTCGCCCCACGCCCACCAGCCGGCGGGGAGGAGCCAAGAGCCAACTCCACACCCCGCGGGAGAACTCGGCCCCACGCCGGGCCAGCCTCTCGCGCTCCCCACCGTCCTCCCTTCTCCCTCCAGTGCGGCCGCCCACGGGCAGAGGCCAAGGCAGGCGGGCGCCCAGGCCCCGACACCGGGCTCGCAGCGCGGCGTCCCCCCGGGTTCCCAGGCCCGCCCCCGCCCGCGCCGCCCCGCCCCGCCCCCCACGCCACCAACAACCTCTGCTTTAAGAACACTTGTCGGCACGGCTGCGCGTCCCGCGTGGAGAATGTGGGGATGGAGACGGTGCGGTTTCTGCTGCTGCGGCCCGGGACACGCTGGGATAGGGGAGGGGTGGGGGTGGGGCCGAGAGTGTCGAAAGGGGGAAAGTGGTTCAGCTGGAGCAGGGGTCGCGGCGGGGGTGGGAGCAGTAGCGTGAATCCGACTCTCTCTGTGGGGCATGGGTTGCGGGGACCCAGGAAAGAGCCCTACAGACGTCCCCACACAGGCGGCCCGGGAGCTGGCGCTGGCGCATGCGCGCTCGGCCAGGTGGCGCGCGGTCTCCTTCCCTCCCCCCCCTCCACGAGCCACTTCCGCCGCGCTCTCTGGGGGCGGGGCGTCGTGGAGCGCGCGAGCTGCGCTCTCGCAGCGCCTGGCGGGTGGCCGCTGGGCCCGGGGCGGGCGACCTTGGAACCTTGAGGCTATTGGGAGAGGAGTGGGTATGAGCCGAGAACCAAAGGGTGCTCCCGGGCCAGTCTTGGATTCTGTAAAAGTGCGGCTGAAAGAGAGTCAGTGAACAACTACTGGAAGTTTGTTTTCAAGTTCAGGTCAGAGATTGGCCCCCGTAACGCTGGTCTTCGGGAAATGAGCCGGAGAGGGTTTTTAGAATGAATTGAAACGAAGAGATGAGAAAAGACCTGCCACCCCCACAGTACCGCAGTGCCTAGGGTGGACTGGAACCCTCTCTGGGACCTTGAAACACCAGCTTCTTCGCTGCACCGCTGCCCTCCCTGCCCCTGCACAGCCACTAGAGAGGCGGAGGGAAAGATGGTCCACAATGAAGTCTTTCATTCTACTAGTGTTACCAAACTCGGGCATTTAAGGACCCACGTTTTTATTATTGAAATATTTTTTTGTATTTTTCCTTAACTTTGGCCTGTTCCTCCTTATTTTTAAGTCTTGCACACCCTCTCCCCACTATTAAACTGTACATCCTGTTCTCTCGCATTGGGTTGATACAGATGTAGGTTCTTTAAATAACAGGGTCGTAAGACTGATTTTGTTTACTTTATTTTTTACATTATATGATCTTGCTAGTTATATTAACATTCTTTTCAGCTGTTTAAGAGACGAATAGTCATGCTTATGTCTACTCGTATGATGTTAAATAGTATAACACACCCCATAGTGATTCAACTAACCTTCAGGACTTTAAGCATTACTGCTTCAGTTTTTTTCTTGCCTATAAATATCTGTGCTCTGAGATAACTCCTTCCTTCCCTTATTTGCTTGCAATGTTTAAAATAGCAATCTATTTGGTTATTTCCTCTGTGGTTGTAGTTGTGTTGTAGTAGTTGCCTTAGTTTTTGTGTTTAGTTTACGCTCGTATACCTAACATTTCAATATTTGTTAAATACTTCAAGTTCCAAAAGAATCAATATAAGTAGGATGTGAAAGCTCACTATAATGTATAAGTCAGTTCAATTCAATGCTGTGCGAAGTGTAGAACTTAAGGAAAAGTAACAAAATTGTCGTAATTTCTTACAAAGGAAGACTGCTTTACTGTACAGTAGTTGAAAAGCTCCTTCAAATACAATACCAAGAAAATAGAAAATTAAAAGAAAAATTACATCTAAGGAAATATAACCCAAAGCAGATAATTTCAATTAAAATTACGTTCCATTGATGTTGCCATAGTAGTTCTTGCACAGGACTTCTACCTGCATCAGATGGAGGCCAGATTTGACCTACTTTTTCAGAATTGAACTCAGTTCTTCTTACTCTCAGGCTTCTGGTGTCTAACCAACATATAATCACACATAACAGGAGTTAATAAAAGTGAACCATGGAGAAAGGAAACTGAGTTAAATAAGACTGGTTGAGGGAGCTTAAAAATTCACTCTTAGGAAATTGTAAATTGTGCTATTGGCAGAGAGCTTTTAAGTCACATGTGCTATTCTTTTTTTAAAAAAAAAATATATTGATTTTTTTACGGAGAGGAAGGGAGAGAGATAGAAAGCCAGAAACATCGATGAGAGAGAGACATCGATCAGCTGCCTCCTGCACACCCCACAGTGGATATGTGCCCGCAAGCAAGGTACATGCCCCCGACCGGAATTGAACCTGGGACCTTTCAGTCCTCAAGCTGAGGCTCTATCCACTGAGCCAAACCGGTCTCGGCCACATGTGCTATTCTAATGTTGCTATCTCCTGGAACCTATTAAAATTTATTTTTAAGATTTTGACTTAGCCATAACTTCATAGTTTGTGAGCACTGCTGTACACAAAGGGTCAAAAATATTTTCCATTAAAAATAGTTTCCATTAGATTAACATCAAATATCCTAAACTATCAATGCTGCTAGTGTATCTTAATCACAACAAAGCTAATACAAGCTGTGACTGAAATTAAGTCACTGAGGACTACCACCTCTCAGAAAACTATGTGATTTCCAAAGCATGTGGAGAAAACACTTTAGGAGAGCAAGTGAATTGATTACATCACAAGAATGTCTCCATCCCTTGAACAAAGCTGGTAAAGGAAAAGGAAGCATTGTTACTGTAGACTTTTACATTTCCCTGACATAATAACCTTCACATGAATTCACTAGTGCAAAGAGAAAGTAAACATACCTAAGTAAAAATGCCCCTTGGCATCTTAAAAGAATGGCTAGATTAGGTAATAAAAGAAGCCCTAATTCTCCAAAGAATAGCAAAAGTCATGCCTAATATAAAACCACTAGTGGCCCAATGCACAAAATTCGTGCACATTAAAAGCTGGATCCAGAGTCAATTCCCCGGCGACCCACATACGCCTCAAAATTGAGTGAGACCCAAAACCCAGCACCTCCCCTTCAATTGGGCTAGATCCAGAGCAGGCCAGTCCCACCCTTGTCAAGCCCCTCTGGGCAGGGGGCACAGCCTCAGTTCCCAAGGCTGGTGCCAGGACGGGAGGTGTGGCCTGAGGTTTCCCAGATGGGGCAGGGGTGTGCCTTGAGGTCCCCTGTCAAGCAGCACCAGGTGGGAGGCATGGCCTGAGTCCCCTGTCAAGCCTCGCCAGGTGGGGGGAGGGGCGCAGCCTCAGGTCCCCCGTTAAGCCCTGCTGGGTGGAGGGGTGCAGTCTGAGTTCCCCCAATCCAGTCTGGGGGTGCACCTTGAGGTCCCCTGTCAAGCTCCATCAGGCGGGGGTGGGGAGTGCAGCCTCAGGTCCCCTGGCTTGGTGCTGTGGGGGAGAGGGCGTGTGTGCAGCCTGAGATCTCCTGTCAAGCCCCACCTGGTTGGGGGCACGGCCTGAGGTCCCCTGGCTTGACACTGGGCCAGGAGGAGCAGCCTGAGGTCCTCTAGCCCAGCACCAAGACGCAAAGTGCACCTTGAGGTTTCCCATCAAGCCCTGCCAGGCAGGGGGCGAGGCCTGAGGTCCCTCAGCCTAGTGCCAAGACAGGAGACACAGCCTGAGGTCCCCCAGTCTGACGCCAGGACAGGGGGCATGGTCTGAGGTCCCCTGTCAAGTTCCATAGGGGCAATGATAAGAGAAGAAATTCAGTACATACTGCCCTAGTTGGTTTGGCTCAGTGGATAGAGCATTGGCCTGGGTACTAAAGGGTCTCAGGTTCGAGTCTGACCAAGGTCCCTGCTGATTGCTTGTTAAGGCTCCTTAAGGGAACTTGGCCTCAGATGTGGGTGCAACCATCTTTGTGATGGAGTGATGGTCAATTAGCATATTCCCTCTTTATTAGATAGGATTCATGTGATAAAGTGGTTTCTTCTTCTCTTGTAAATGCCATAGGGATAGTTCACCTGCAAATTTTCACTCTTGTGATCCATGACTCTTATTAGGATACTTGCAGAGGCATTTTCTTTCCTACATATCAATTATTTTACCCTTTTTTAATATTTGTCTTAGATTTACCAATATAATGCTTATATAGTACCATGACTAGAGCTGCATATTGTTTAGACTTGCATATTGCATTGTTGCTATATTCAGTTAATTTCCTGATATTAAGAACTGTTTTGCTTGCAATATCAAAGGTGCCTTATTTTAGTTTTAGAACAACTTGTTTCAACAAAAAATATTACTGAGTTCTATGGTACCTGGATAAGTCACTTAACATCATTGGGCTTCAGTTTCCATATCTGTAAAATGAGGTGATCAAACCAAATAACTAAAACCTTGCAGCTCTAACAGCTTGTGCTTCTTTAAAACAGGAATGACCAAAGTTGTACTAAATAATTTCAGCATTCATATTTGTGCTACCAAAAATTACATGAATATATATGCAGGATTCTTGCTTTAGGCCAATTATCAGTGTTCAATTAGTAATACACATTTCAAAAGAAAGACTATGTGAAAAAATATGCACTAATCAAATATACTGATACCTGGGAGGGTACATTACATAATTATTCAGAGTGTAATCAAATCCACTACTCATGCCCTGACCAGTAAGCTCAATGGTCAGAGTATCTGCCCTTGCATGAAGGGTGGTAGGTTTCATTCTGGTTAAAGGCACATACCTGGGTTGCAGATTCAGTCCCTGGCCCTGGTCCAGACATGTGTGGGAAGTAACCAATCAATGTGTCTCTCTCACATCAATGTTTTTCTCTCTCTCCCCCACTACCCATTTCCTTTCACTCTCTCTAAAAAAATCAATGGAATAAATATCCTCATCCTCTGGTAAGGATTAAAAAGTAATAATTAATTTTCCATGTCTTCCAATTATATTTATATATTTCAAAGTAGGAAGAGAAAAACATGATAAGAGAAGAAATGCAATACTGCCCTAGTTGGTTTGGCTCAGTGGATAGAGCATTGGCCTGGGTACTCAAGGGTCCCAGGTTCAAGTCTGGCCAAGGGCACACGCTCATGTTGCGGGCTCCATACCCCCAGAGGTGGGTGTACAGGAAGCAGCCAATAGGTGGTTCTCTCTCATCATTGATGTTTCTCTCTCTCTCTCCATTCCTCTCTGAAGTCAATTAAAAATATATTTTTTTAAAAAGAATTGCAGTACTGAGCAGCTTGTAGAACTGCAATCATGATCCATCCTCTTAGGAAACCCTCATTGTAGGTTCAATATTCTGGGGTCTTTTAAAATTAGTGCTTAGCTGCTGAGAAAATGATAATGTTTTTGAGATTCAGAGTAAGAAAAGAATCAGAATATCAAAGTTTCAAAGGGCCCCGAACACTCTAGACACATGGAAACTTTATTGCTCACATTTCCATGAAATCCAATACTTCTTGTACCAGAAACAAACAACTTTTACTTCTCCTCCACCCCCCAAAGATAAGGTCTGCTGACTGAGGATGAGTGATGGGTGCTAATTATTTCATTCATTCAACAAATATTTATTCTCCACCATATGTCTGAGATCATTCTACAAGTTGCAGATATAGCAATGAACATAAATAAATAAATAAATAAATAAATAAATAAATAAATAAATTCATGTCAGCATGAAACTCATATTCTAGTAGAAGTTGGACAATAAATAAAATGAATAATTAAATTGTATATGTGTAGAAGCGCATGGAGTGTTACAGGGGAAAAAAATGATCCAATAGAGAAGGGATATGGAATGAGGTGAAGCACAGGAGGGATGGAGGATTGTGGATTTTAAATTGAGGAAGGAGTGTTAGAATAATGACTTAAAGAATGAGAAGAGAGTTGCAGATAGCTAAAGAAAGAGCATTACAGACAATGAAAATGACACATGCCAAGGCCCAGGGGTGGAAACAGGCCTAATAAGTTGCAATAATGGCCAGGGGTCATGTTAGCTGAAGAAGAGTGACCCAGGAAGAAAATAGTGTAATGTAAGGCTATAAAGATATTAGAGGCCTGGTTCATGAAATTCGTGCATGGATGTGTGTGTGTTGTCAGCCCAGCCTGCACCCTCTCTAATCTGGGACCCCTCAAGGGATGTCCTACGCCTGTATAAGAACAAAACATGATGAGAGAAGAAATGCAGTACTGTCCTAGTTGGTTTGGCTCAGTGAATAGAGCATCTGCCTGGGTACTAAAGGGTCCCAGCATATTACTAGTTGAACACTGATAATCGGCCTACTAGGATCAGGCCTACTAGGCAGTCAGACATCCCTCTCACAATCCAGGACTGCTGACTCCCAACTGCTCACCTGCCTGCCTTCCTGATTGCCCCTAACTGCTTTTGCCTGCCAGCCTGATCACCCCCTAAACACTCCCCTGCCAGCCTGATTGATGCCTAACTGCCTTCCCCTGCAGGCCTGGTCCCTCCTAACTGACCTCCCCTGCTGGCCATCTTGTGGTGACCATCTTGTGTCCACATGAGGGCAGCCATCTTTGACCACATGGGGGCAGCCATCTTATATGTTGGAGTGATGGTTAATTTGCATATTACTCTTTTATTAGGAGGATTAGAGAGGGCAGATGGCAGAAAGCCTGTATGCCTGGGACTCAGAGGCTACTAGCAGAGAATTGACATGATTTTACTTGGGCTTTAAAATAACCTGTAGAGTTACAGATCCTATTGCAGTTACTCAGCCAAGAGATTATGATAGCCTATATGTGGGTTGTTAAAGTAGATGCTATAAGACATGGTTGGGTTCTGGATACATTTTGAACATCAATACTATTTACTGACAGATCAGAATCGAGGTTCTTCAGAAAGAGAGGACTCAAGGAAGCGTAAGTCTGAGAAACTGGAAAGATGAAATTTCCATGAACTGAGATGAGAAAGACTGAGGATGGAGTGTGTGGGATGGGTGTAAGAGATCAAGAATTCAGTTGTAGGCACCATTAAGTAAGCTCAGTGTTCATATTATCTGTAATGTTTTTGTCATGATAAGTGGGTTCTTAAATAAATGAAGGAAATTTTGGCCAGCAAGGCTCAATGGTTGAGCATTGACCTATGAACCAGGAGGTCACAGTTCAATTCCCAGTCAGGGCACATGCCTGGGTTGCTGGCTCAATCTCCAGTGTAGGGTGTGCAGGAGGCAGCTAATCAAAGATTCTCTCTCATCATTGATGTTTCTGTCTACTTCTTTCTTCCTCTTTGAAATCAGTAAAAAATATATTTTTAAAAAAGAAATGAAGGAAAGTTTGTATTTGTAACTTTTTATAATAATCATTTAAGCATATTCCAGTCCTGCTCCCAGACTAGAGGTCTATCTAGACCTGTATAACATATGTCAAGGAATAATTTACTTTTGTTGTAAGAAAACATGAAGAAAGTTGAACATCCCCTGTAAAAAAATAATAAACTTTGGGGAGGTAAATCAGTCAGTCAATAACTGAAAGTAAAGTAGAGACAAATATGTAGAAACATCCAGTCCCCCAAAGTATTTTCATTGAAATATTTGGATGTAAAACTGAATATATTCAATGAATTTTTTGAATTACTGCCTCAATTTTATTGCATAAGCGTGATGTTTTTTTTTTTATTGCGCATGGGAACAGAGCCAAAAATTAATCAGTGCCAGGAGTGAAATAAACCACAGTATGGTTAATGCAACCTGTTATTCCTAGTTCACACTCTGAAGCTGGATGCAATAAACCTATTTTGATTAAGGAGTGCTCCGATCAATTGTTAAATAGTGATCAGGGAACTATATCCCCATACTTGACCAAGTCATTTTTATTTTTAGCTTTTTATAGATGCAGCATAAGCTATGTTTTCTCTTTTTAGGTTATATTTAAAATAACCATATTAATTTAGTCAAACATAGTGGAAAAAATATGGGCTTTGATGTCACTCACTAGCCATAATACCCTGTACAAATTATTCAACCTGTCAGAAAATATGTAACTATTACACTGTAAAATAGGAACAAGAACACCTATGTGGTAGAATTGTTATCAGGATTTAAATGAAAAGTTCCTGACACGTTGAAAATGTTCATTAATTTATAGTTAATATCTTCTAGTTTTTAATTAGTTATTGAATAATTTTATGTTTGTATTTTTTGATGACATCAAAATAAATTAAATACAAGATCCCATATCAAGTTTTAGGGTTTTATATTTTCTGAATTCAATAAATATGTCAATTTGACAATTTTTTAACAAACATTTATTGAGGACCCTTTAAGCACATCAGTCATTCTTCGGCCTTGGAGAAATAATGAAAAATAATACAGAGTTTTTGCCCTCAAAAAGACTTCTTACTAATAAATTTAGGAGTGACAAAGGTATATTAATGAGAGCACTGGTGCTATGATAATACAGAGTGGCCAAAAGTAGGTTTACAGTTGTCCACATGGAAAATAATATAATAATTTATAAATAATGCAAGAATAAATTGTTTCATGAACTCACAGCTGTCAACCTACATTTGCTCACCCCTGTATTGTACCCAACACTTCAGGTGAGATCTTCGTGCATCTAAGTTCTAAGTTGAGATTGGCTAGCCTCCATTCCTCCTCATTTGCAGGCCCAATGCCCAAATCAAGATACCAGGGGAGCTAAAATCCACACAGTCCCCTCTTGGTCTTAACTTCCACTTCTGCTAAATTCATCAAGTTGTGGATGACCTGCCAGTTGTCCTTGTTCCACATTCACTCCTGTGTGGAACTTAGATTTTATCCCAAAGCCTTTTCACAGAGTTCTGCATGGGAACAGCTGATTTTACTAAAGTTTTGAAATAATGAAAAGTGGTTTATATTGCAGAAGCACAATATAATGTAAATGCATATTATAAAAAGTCCCCTTGCCACACACTATGTTTCTCTCCAGTGCCCCCCTTTCTTTCTATTCTATCTTTTTCTGCTCTTCCCCACCTGCAAATTCCTAGTAATTTCTAATGCTGAGCAGTTTGGTTATCTTTTTTATTTTTCTTAGATTCCAACAGCCCCAGACTTTTGAAGGCTTAATATAATTTTTTATACAATTTGGAGATCATTGCCTTCAAAACTATCATCTGTAATATAAATTATCTTACGTATGTGTAGATTATAACAGACACAAAGTGGGGAATAATTACTTGAAGACATTACATGTTGATGGAAAAGAAAAGATGTCAAGATAGGCAACCTCGCCAAACCAGTTTGGCTCAGTGGATAGAGCATCGGCCTGGGGACTGAAAGGTCCCAGGTTCGATTCCATTCAAGGGCCTGTACCTTGGTTGCAGGCACATCCCCAGTAGGGGGCGTGCAGGAGGCGGCTGATTGATGTCTCTCTCTCATCAATGTTTCTAACTCTATCTCTCTCCTTCCTCTGTAAAAAATAAATAAAATATATTAAAAAAGAGAGGCAACCTCTCTGAGCCTCACTTGCTTGATTGATGAAATGAGGATGATACAAACTTCTAAGTCTTATTGTGAGGATTATGTGAAAATATAAAGTATTGCACTTAGTAAATGTTGGTTTTCATTATTATGACTATCAGGAAGATGGCTCAAAAGCTGAGTCTTGAAAGATGAGTAATCATTGAGCACAATGAGGAAGGATAATATAGGTAGAGGGAGCAGCATGAGCAAAGTCACAGTGTGTTAGAGGGAATTTCATGTTACTCAGCATGATAGGATCATAGGGTGTAAGAAGGGAAGGCAGAAACTTGGTAGAAGCCAGATCAAAAGAAGTCTTATGCATTATATTAAGGAATTATACTTTAATTTTTTTAAATGAAGGACCTTGGAAATAGTTTATTTTTTTAATGCAATGACTTGATTAAATTTACTTGGTAGTAACTTGGCAGTAACATGCAACAAAGGATGGAAGGGTAAAAGATTGGAAAGAGTTAACAATTCAGAAAAGAGGTAATAATGAAGAGGAAATGATAGATGACAGGAAAAATACTAAGTGGGAAAAATATTAAGGAAGTAGAATTTATAGGACTTAGCCATTGCTATGGAAGCAAGACAAAGAGAGCAAATGCAAGGATGGTTCTACGGTTTCTTAACTTGTTGAGTGGCAGGTTAGATATTTTGAGTTTAAGGAAACCACACAAAATTTCAGGTGGCTATACCCAGTAGCAAAATGGACTATTCAGACAGAATGGTAGAGATGGAAGCTAGAATAATGTCTGGAGCCCAAGAGAGTAGCTAGACATCTATATTTTGGAACTAGTAGCACACAGCATACAACATACAATATTCTACTCACATCACTTAGAGGTGGAATTTAGCCCTGTTCCTAGATTTGGAACTAAAAAATATTCTCACAGAATCTGGGTGGTCACAACTGAAGCCAGTAGGAGGCAGTGAAGTGCCCAAGAGAGCATGCTTTGAACAAAGAGAAGTGAATCAAAAGTTGCGTTCTAGACATCCATATTCTATGGGAGAGGGGAAGAAAGAGTCTTACAAAGAACACTGAGAAAGTGGTAGTGTCACAGAAACCAGGAGAGCGGAGAGATTCAGAGAGTTAATGGGACTCAAATGAGAATTAGAGCTAATTGGATTTAGCCAGTTCAAAATAACCTTGGGCAAAGCAGCCTCAATACAGAGATTAAAAACCTGGTTGTAGTGATTTGAAAAGAGAAAATAAGGGAGTTGAAAAATGAAGTGAGTTATTCTTTCTAAGAAAATGGCTTATAAAAATAAATAGAGTAGCTAGAGAAATATTAAAAATCACAGGATAGATTTCCAAGATCAGGACTTTACCTTACTTATAAGCTTTGGAGAAGACACTGTTAAAGAGGGAAAGATTGAGCATTTGAGATAGAAGAGGGCCAATGACAAAATCTGTAGGATGTAAAGGGAATTAGATACTGGAAGATATGGGAAGGTTTTTGATCAATAGATTGGGAAGTAAGATGAGCCTTAAAATGGAAATGGGATAGACTGGAGAAATGAATAAGAACTTGAGGCAGTTCATATTCAATGACTCCAATATCCAAAGTGGGGATGCTGAAAAAGTTGGAGTGATATAGTAAATCGAATATGAGGTGATGAAGTTTTGTTGAACCACTGGGGAATAGGAGAGAGAGATAACTAAGGACTTTGAAGTTGAAAATAGTCAGTCCAGGGAATAGAGCAACATGTGGTTACTATATTTACATCTTGTTAGTGAAAATTTCAGGACCTACTCCACATCTAATCAGAAATTCTAAAGACTGACCTAAAATAGTATGCATTTGCCGAGACCAGTTTGGCTCAGTGTATAGAGCGTCGGCTTGCAGACTGAGGGGTCCCAGGTTCGATTCCGGTCGGGAGCATGTGCCTTGCTTGCGGGCACATCTCCACTGTGGGGCGTGCAGGAGGCGGCTGATAGATGTCTCTCTCTCATCGATGTTTCTGACTTTCTATCCCTCTCCCTTCCTCTCTGTAAAAAATCAATAATAATAATAAAAAAAAGTCTGCATTAACAAGCCATTCAGGTGATTTTGTATTTCACTAATGTTTAAGAACAACTTTTGTAGGGCTTGTGACTTTCCCCAACTAGCAAGTAAATGATAAAGCATGAACTATGCCATTCAGTCACATTCTTGTCATCTTTAGTAGCATTTTCCGTATTATAATAAAATACATTTATTCAGAAAAAATATCCTTAAGGATTTTAAAAACTTTGCTGGTTTCTCTCTGAAAATGAGTGTCATATAAGGTTTAAAAATTTAAACAAAAAGAATCCTTTCTTCCAAATTTTACAAAGCAGATATGTACTATAAAATATTTTTTGCTTCTCTACTCAATTTGTATGTTTATAATAGAGAAAAATAAAATTATTGTTCACTGCATCAAAAGTATTCAGTAATACTTAGTTTGACAGTTTTTCTATAACTGTTCATAGCTGTGATTTTTATATTACATACTAATAACACAGTCATTTTCTACTACCATTATCCCATTAATGTTGCTTTTGTGCAAATATTTGGAGCTTAACTTGGAACTATTTTCAGGACCTGAGCAATGTTATTTTGATTACCTTAAACAATGGAAAAGCTAACAGTCATAGTCTGGAAGTATCTTAAAGACTTATTTTACAGCCAAATATTTAGGTGGGTGAGTAAGAAGAGAGGTTAGTCACAAAGCCTAGAAAAAGCAGAATTAGAACAAATTGGCATGGCAAGTTCATATACTGTGGAGAGGAGTGGGAAAAGATAGATGGGTCAGGCCTCCAGACTCCTAATATTATTCAAGAATTCAAATTAAGTACCTAACTCCCTTTATCTTGATAGTTTGGCTTCCGTGAAGCTTCCTCAATGATATGATGATCAAGCTGATAAGAAGGTTCCTTTTGCCCAACAGTTATGTTTCCTCATGTCAATCAATAACTCAACATTTGGGATTTTATGCCGGACCTCTTATGAGTTAGAGTGAGTTATCTGGAACAGTGATAATGTTGCCTGGCGACAACTGGGGAGCAAAACCCCAAACTCCAACTTTATTATTAGAGGCTCAGACAGCCCTCCTTGGCAGCACCCTAACTTGGAAACCTGCCTGTCTTACAGAAAACAGATAGATTACCATGTATTTATTAACTTCATAAAGGATTATTTGCTTTATGAAAGTATTTTAAAACATAAGGAACTTAAAGTGTATGGAAAACTGATAAATAACTTTTGAATTGAATCAGAAATTCATTCCTATGTATTAATGTTAACATAACAAGATCTTGATGATGTGGTGGGGTTGTAATTGTGTATTGAACAATCACGCACTTGAGCTTAGCAGTTAAAGGAAGGAAGAAAACAAGATGGAAGATGGGAAGGGTAATTGGATAAATAAAAAGAGGTTTGGTGTTTTTGTTTTGAGGTTCTCCCCTCCATCCTCATGCATGAAAAGGTCACTAGATCAAAAGAAGCCAATGGAAACAGAGATATGCAAGTCATGTGATAGAAGGGGGATGAGAGACATCCAGACTCCCCAAGAAGATTTGGATTGTAGGGCAAAGGAGCAGGTTTTGTTTGCTTGTTTTTTGTTTTTTCTGGGGAAGACTCCTTCAAAATTACTCTGAAATACATCATTTAGAGGCAAAAATGACAAAATTAAAGCTACCTTACTTTGGGCACATCATGAGATGGCAGGCTTCTTTGGTGGGGGAGGAGGAAGAGGAGACAAAATGCTCTGAAAAAATAGAAGGTAGCAGGAAAAGAGGAAGACCATAGGCATGAGTCTACAGGAGCTGAGCATCACTGTTGAGGACAGGACATGGTGGACATGACTCATTCACAGGGTGCCAGCAGTCAGAGCCGACTAAACAGCACCTAACACACATTTTAAATGCATAACCTTGATATTATAGAATGCCTCTCTTTCATCTGACCAGGTATCTTTTTTATTTACCAGATATGAATTAAGTCCTTTTTATTTACCAGATATGAATTAAGTCCTTTTTAAATTAAAGGAAGAAGAAAGATGTGATCCCTTTCCTAGAGGAGCTTAAAGTCTAACAGGAAAAATCTATACTAATAAAAGGGTAATGTGCTAATTAGACTGGGTTGGCCAGACACCTTCCAGATGTCTGACTTCCTCCCGGACAGTAAGGGAGTGACCAGACTGGCAGGGGGATCAGTTAGGGGGCAGCCAGGCCAGCAAGGGGCACAGTTCAGGAGCAGTCAGGCTGGCAAGTAAAGGCAGTTAGGGGCGATAGGCAGGCAGGTGAGTGGTTAGGGGTGATCAGGCAGGCAGGCAGATGAGTGGTTAAGAGTCAGTAGTCCCGTATTGCAAGAAGGATATCTGACTGTCGGTTTAGGCCTCATCCCCAAGCCAGTTAGGCTCTGGTAAAATAGTTTCTCCTGAGGGTAGGTAAAGGCAGGGCAGAGTTAAACTAAATAGAATGCTCTAGGTGTATTTCAAAATGTCTGCTTTTCTCATCTTTCTGTGGGAAGTTCCAGGATAATTTTTCTGATCTTCACCCTGAAACCCTAATGAGACTCTTGGAGGTAAAATGTAGCAAGTGAATGTAGTGAGTCTTCCTTTGGGTGGGTCCCAGGAGTTTTTATTTCTCAAGCTGGTCCACAAATTTAGTCTCCAGCAATTACAGATACCCTTGAAGTGCTGCTGTCGGGCTCTGCTGGTGGTTTCTGTTCCTGGTGCACTATAATTCTCTGTACCTTCCTGCTTACCCCGTGTTTGGGGCAGTGGTTTGCCTGTAACCTCAATTCTCTGATGGATCTAAGAAGAGCTATTGATTTTCAGTTCATTCCACTTTTTTCTTGTGAGGATGGAAGGGACAACATCTAATCTTTTGGACTGGAAACTTGGAAGTCTACTTTACTTTCACGTATAGAAATAATCTGTGAATATTAGAACTCTAATACCTAGCAGTTGAAGCCTCTCTAGTATTCAATGGTAGAATAACAAACTGTTTAATGTCAGATATAACATTAAAACCCCTGGGTGTTAGGTCATTTTAGCTGAATCATCCACTCATCTGAGTTCATACTTACTCATCTGTAGAATAAGAGTAATACCCATCCTTCTTAAATCACAGTCTTAGTGGAAGGTAAACTACAAATATACAAAAAGACATTGGACAAGAAAGAAGTGTCACAAAAACTCAATGAACAACAAAGCAATTTCTGTGCTTCTTTTCCTTATACTGTAGCCTATAAAAGTAAACATTTCAAATGAGTCATGCACTGTTCAACCCAAACCTTTCTAAACCACTGTATTAATTACAAAAATATTCTTTGCTTTTAAAATATATTTCTTAATTGAGTAATTGCTTTAAAACTAAGGTAGAGTTTAAATCTAAATAGGTGTAATCTAATGACAGGCATTTGTAAAGCTTTAGTGTAGAAAGTTAATACTATATTATATATTATTAAGTGCGTTTGTTAAAATAAATATCACATAAAAGAGAAATAGATTCTGTATGAATAATGAAAATACCTGAGATTTTTAGTCATATAATTGTCTAGGATTTTTAAAAACTTTATTGAGGTATAATTTATACATTACAACATTGAATTCTTTTTATTATATGGTTTTAGTAAGTTCACTGAATTGTATAACCATAATCTAGTTTTAGAATGTTTTCATCATCCCCCCAAATTTTTTTAAAATTATTTATTGTTGAAAGTATTACAAATGTCCCATTTTCCCCCATTGACTCCTTCCAGCCTGTTTCTCTACCTCCCACCTCCCACCCCAAGCCTCTAGCACCCTATTGTCTGTGTCTATAGATTATGCATATATGCATACAAGGTCTTTGGTTGATTACCACCCACCCACCCTCCCCCACCTTCCCTCTGAGATTCCACACTCTGTTCCATGCTTCCATGTCTCTGGATCCACTCTGTTCATAAGTTTATTTTGTTACTTAGATTCCACATAGAATGAAGTCATGTGATACTTGTCTTTCTCTGACTGACTTATTTCACTTAGCATGATACTTTCCAGGTCTCTCCAAATTTCAAGTTATACTACAAAGCCACTGTAATCAAAACAGCCTAGTATTGGCAAAGGACAGGCATATAGATCAATGGAACAGTACAGAGAACCCAGAAATCTACCCAAGCCATTATGCTCAATTAATATTTAACAAAGGAGGCAAGAGCATACATTGGAATCAAGAAAGTCTCTTCAATAAATAGTATTGGGAAAATTGAACAGATACATGCAAAAAAAATGAAAATAGATCACCAACTTACACTATACACAAGAATAAACTCAAAATGGATAAAATACTTAATTGTAAGTTGGGAAATCATAAAAATCCTAGATAGGCAGCAAAATCTCAGAATAGGTTTATAGATACTCCTCCGAGGGTAAAGGAAACTAAAAAGAAAATAAACAAATAGGACTACATCGAAATAAAAAGTTTCCATTGTTAAGGAAACCATTAACAAAACAAAAGAGAGCCCACTGTATGGGAGAACATATTTGGCAATGATACTTTGATATAAGGAAGACAAACAATCCAATTAAAAATTCTTTATATCCATTTACAGTTAATTCCTGCTCCATTTCTCAGCCCTATGTGAATACTAATTTACTTTCTCTTTATGTAGATTTGCTTATTCTGAACATTTTATATAAATAGAATCGTATATTATGTAGTGGTTTGTGTCTGGATTCTTTCATTTAGCACAGTGGTTGATAAACTCAGTATTCAACAGAGCCAAGTATCAACGGTACAATGATTGAAATTTCTTTTGAAAGCAAAACTTTTTAAACTTAAACTTCTTCTAACACCACTTCTTCAAAATAGATTCACTTGCCCAGGCCATGGTATTTTGTGGAAGAGCCACATTCAAGAAGCCAAAGAGCCAAATGTGGCTCATGAGCCACAGTTTGCCGACCACTGATTTAGCATAATGCTTTCAAGGTTCACCTTCTATCATTTATCAATATTTCATTTCTTTTTATTGCAGAATAATAGTATTTATTGGATATACCACATTTTGTTTATCTACCAATTGATGAACAGTTATTTCCACTTTTTGACTATTACGAGTAATGTTCCTATGAATAATACATATACACATTTGAGTATAATTTTTGTGTTTTTATTTATCTTGGGATATTCCTAAGAGTAGAATTGCTGAGTTATATGGTACTTTTATGTTTAACATTTAAGAAACAAACTTTTTTCCAAAGTGGTTGAACCATTTAATATTCCTACCAGGACCCCGGCAAGGGTTTCTCAATAGTTAGACCACCAACCTCCCACCAAAGGGTCATGGGTCTGATTCCAGGTCAAGGGCATATACTTCTGGATTGAGGTTTGACCCTGGCCCAGGTCAGATTGCATATGGAGGCAATCAAACGATGTTTATCCTTCACATCAATGTTTCTTTCTCTCCCTCTCTCTCTCTTTTTCTCTTTCCCTCTGCCCCTCAGTGAGGATTAACAAAAATTTTAAAAATAAAATAAAACATTTCTACCAGCAATGTTTGAAGGTTCTGGTTTCTCCACATCCTATTTTCTGTCTGATTATAGGCATTTTAATAGAAGTGAAAGGATTTCTCATAGTGCATTTAATTTGCATTTCCCTAATGACTAATGATGCCAGATTTATGAAACTTGTTAATATTTCAAGAAAGGCATATAAAGCCACTTATATACCTTCTTTGGTGAAATGTGTATAACACCAAAATTAAAGAATTACTGATACATTATTTAGATTCAATTTGTTTTTACTAAAGAATTGCACATATGCATTAAACATAATTGTAGTACAGTCGATTATCTTTAAACTTATTAAATAACTAGAGGCCTGATGCATGAATTCGTGCACTTAGGGGCTGGGAGGAAGTCTCACAGCCTGGATTGTGAGAGGGTGCAGGCCAGGCTGAGGGGCCCCACCAATGCACTTTCAGGGCTGGGGAGGGAAGCAGGAGATTGGCCAGCCAGGGAGGGAACACAGGAGGGCTGCAGGGCATATCTGGCCTGTCTCACTCAGTCTCAATTGGCTAGACCCCAGCAGCAAGCTAACCTACCAGTCAGAGCATCTGCTCCCTGGTGGTCAGTGCACATCATAGCGAGTGGTTGAGCGGCCTTAGCATATTACACTTTGATTAATTGAACAAACGACTGGATGATTGGACACTTAGCATATTAGGCTTATATTATATAGGATAACATCACAACAGAATATCAACACTGACCTGCTAAAGTCCTCACAGCAAAGATCCTGTCTCATATTGGTATTTCCTGCATCTAACATTGAACCTAGCATTGCGTCTAAAACATTTCATGGGTTTAATGGATGTTTATTAAATGGTTTACATTTAAGTTTGAAAATCCAGACCTTGTGAAGTTGTTTTTTTTTTGTTGTTGTTGTTGCTGTTATTTTTAATGTTGCCAGGGGTTCCAGTGAGCTGCCTCCTTGGCTTTGGGACACATGGCAATATAAGGGTGCAAGCTGTAGATTCAGATTGCCTGGCTTCACTCCTTTCTGTTTGCACTTGAGAATATTACTTAGCCTGCTTTATTAGGCCCAGGTTCCTCATGAAAGTAACTAAACTTGCTGCACAGAAATAGATGGGGATATCCATGCAAAGCTCTTGATCACAATTAGTGCTACTAAACATTAGTTGCTATCACTGTGATTGTCAGAGTCTGAACAGCCAGACTTCATCAATAGCTTTGATTAACAGAGAGAAAAGTTAGGTGCTTTCCCACCTCAATTTTCCCTTAAAATATGTTTATATGTATATGCTTTCTTTTGAAGCCCATACACATAACATTACAAATATTCAAAAGATGATATGTAAAGAGAAATGTTTTAAAGAGATTGGCAACTAAATACAATGTGGTAGCTTTATCATGAGGCCTTGCATATTAACACGTATTACTTTATTACATTCTAGCATATAATCCCCATGTATAACATTTTCCCCCTAATGCATCTTAAATCTTTAGCTCAAAGTCAGGTGATCCCTCAAAAAGCTCCTCTAACTTTCACACCAATGGTCATCTAGAGTTCCAACTTAGTCTTTCCTCCTTGTATCATGAATAGCTATCTTTTATTGAGTGCTTAGGAGGCATGTGCTCAAACATATTTAATCTCTAATCCTTACAACAACCTGGAAAAGTAGGTATCATTTGCCCCATTTTACACACAGAAATTTGAGACTCAAGGTGGTTGTATGATTTTCTCAAGTCACACAACAGATAGAGCTTAGATTTGACCCAGTGTTCGTGTGACTCCAGAGGTGTCTTCCCTTGCAGAAAAGGAGTTTCAAGTTTTTGTTTGCCAAGACAAACTGTGAAGAAATTTCTAATTGGGCATAATAAGTCACTGAGATACCTGGACTGTGAGATGGAGTTTGGCGGACTGAATATGGGATTACGTGGATAGGAATGATACTTAGAAAAATGAGTGATGGACTTCACATGAGTTTTTCCTCCTCTTCCATTTTTCTGCTACTCCTCACCTCACAGTTTCCTCCTCTGTTTTTCCTTTATCTTTGCTAATAAGTGGTCCAAAGTAGGAGCAGAAATGAACAAGATCAGCATTGGAAGCAGACAGAGGTGCCCAGATCCTAAAGTGAATTCTTTTTTCTTTTCTCATTTTCCCCTTCTCTTTTTTCTATTTCTACTTTCTTTCTCCTTTCTGTCCCCTGGTTTCTTTTTTTTATCCTCTAAACTAAGGAAGTGAGAAAAGGAGATACACAGGAAGGGAAGAAGGGAAGGAATAAGGAAAGAAAATATGGAGTTGGGAGGATGGGGAAAATGGGGAGAAAATTGGCAGTGGTCAGGTCTTAGGGTACAAATTAAGGTTTTCTCTCCTCTTTCTTTGCTGCTACTTTCCCTAGTAATGGAGCACCTCTAGTCTCAGTAACTGGTAACCAAGAAAGACTGGGTTATATCTCTAGTAATAGAGCATCTCTAGTCTCAGTAACTAGTAACCAAGAAAGACTGGGTAAAGCTACTTGTCAACTGATGTTTGGTCATTAAAGGATCCAGATAAGATGGGCTCAAATCCCTACTCCCAAGGCTTCTCCAAATCCCAAGGAGTTGATAGTCTTGTGGTCTCCAGTTCTAACTTCCTGATTCCATTAAATTTGGCTTCTCTTCTCTGTCTTATATATTCTTTCATCTCAATTCCTGCATCTCTTTACACCTGGAACTCAGCCCCTTTCTTTGATGTTTATTATTTAAAAACACCATTCTCACAAGGCCACTTTGTGTAGAGTGAGCTTTACCACAGGTAAGAAGAAATGAAGAATTACAGTGCAGCACAAACAACTTAAAATTGAATACAATACATCCCTGTTTTTAAAATGCTTGCAGCTGTACTAATTCCTGCAATCTTCTTTGAAATTCTTTTTATTATTTTAGAAAGATGAATTTCTGGAGAGATAGGATAATGGTATATGTACAATTGTGTGATAAAGCAAGTGTAACAAAATATTAATGTAGAATGTAGGTGGTAAAAAATGGGTGTTCACTGTAAAAATTCTTTCAACACTGCTGTTTGTTTGAAAATTTTTATAATAAAATATTTGGGGTGGGGGGAATCTCTTCTGTCTCTCTGCCAAGTCATTCAATCATCTATCCTACACACACTCCCTTTCTTCAAGTCTGGATTTTCTCCACAGTAGGGAAACCCTGCCAACATTTCTGCTCATTTCTAATGGAAAACAGTTCAACTTTCTTTGTTGCATTATCTCCTACTATTCAGACCTTTATTATCTTCTCACCCAAGCTGCTTAAAGTCTTCTCCTAAACAGAGGTCTCCTTAAGAATTCTTTAAGAGCAGGAACTATCTTATATATGTGTTTGTACTCTTTAATGCATTTAATAGTGCCTGTCCATAAGAGATGCAGAATATATATATACAAGAGGGCATATGAAGCTATGGAAAATAGGTCTAAGTCCTGGATCTGTCTCTAATTATGTGACCTTGGGCTCACTATAATACCTTCTGAGTCCATTTGCACGTTTCCTAATCTGAAAAATATATATGGTTGTTTTTTTGTTTGTTCGTTTGTTTTGTTTTCTTTTAATTGTATTATTTATTTTTATTGTTTAAAGTATTACAAATAGTAATACATATGTCTCCTTTTTTTTTCTAATTGACCTTCTGCCAGCCTCCCCTATCCCCTGGCACGTGCCCTCCCTCCCCTCCCAGTGTCTTGCGTCCATTGGTAAATACATATGGTTTTTAAAAATCCCATGAGAATTAAATTGGATAATGTGGGCTTTTTAAAATTATAACCAGTAATTGATCAATTGGATAATGAAAAGAGGGAAAAAATTGTTTATGTGACTGACTGTTGGGGGGCAACAGGCAGTGCAGCCCAGCCGGGGTAGCTCAGTGGTTTAACATCAACCTACGAACCAGGAGGTCATGCTCGATTCCTGGTCAGACACATGCCCAGATTGCGGGTTGAATCCCCAGTGTGTGGCATGCAGGAGGCAGCTAATCAATGATTCTCTCTCATCATTGATGTTTCTATCTCTCTTTTCCTCTCTGAAATCAATAAAAATATATTTAACAAACCACAACAAAAAACAAAAGGCAGTGCATTTTTCTAATGTGGAATCTCAGCTTCTTCCAATAGTCTCTTTTCTCCCATTCCCAGTTTCAAATGTGGTGGCAGTCCTCTTAAATGAGCTACTGTCCAAATGGCTTTAGTGCTGCTACTTTCTGTAGTGTCCATGTGGCACAAACAAAACTTAGGCATCCTTGTCAATGCAAACAATAGTTATGTGGATACCCAACTTCTCTATGTCTTCAGCTTTGGGTCCTAGTGCCTTGGGTTCTAGTAGTTACTTTAGAGCCTCAATAAATGTCCCCTTCAACATCTGTTACACTATGAGAAATGAATTAGATAATGCAAGAGGGGTTGGTTAATTATATTCATAGAATGTACAATAGTATTTCACTGGGAATTTCTATCTTCCTCTCCACACATTTTCTTTACCCATTTAAGAATTTCTTTACCACTTCACTTTTTTGAAAACATTTTAAACATTCCTTGTCCTCTTTTTTTTTTCTTAAATCCTCACCAGAGGATATTTTTCCATTGGTTTTTAGAGAGAATGGAAGGGAGGAGGAGAGACAGAGAGAGAAATATCAGTGTGAGAAAGACATCTATTAGTTGCCTCCCGCATGCATGGGATGATGCTCTATCCACTGAGTCAAATTGACTAGAGCCCTTGTCCTCTTTTAACATGACTACTTTCTTAGCTGAAGGTGATATCAATGTGAATATATATATATATATGTATATATATGTATGTATATATATGTATGTGTGTATATATATATATTCATTGATTTCAGAGAGGAAGGGAAAGAGAGAGATAGAAATAGCAATGATAAGAGTCATTGATTGGCTGCCTCCTGCACGCCCCCTACCGAGAATTGAGCCTGCAACCCATGTATGTGCCCTTGACTAGAATTGAACCCAGACCCTTCAGTCCCCAGGCCAATGCTTTATCCAGTCAGCCAAACCAGATAGGGCTTTAAATAGGAATTTTAAAATATTCATTTCCTTAGCAATAGGCAAATTTTGCATATTGCCTCTTACTGAGTTTGGATTAGCAAAAATCATATACCACAAGCTGAATTTTGAAAGATCAGTTAATAGGATATCTTCCAGAGTAAGTCATTTGAAACTAATATTTAAACAGAATAATACAAAAGATTTTAAAGACCCCTAAAATGTTTGACCCAAATTGATTAATTATTAACGTTTTATTGGTTTTCAGTGAATATTTCAGGAATTTTTATAGAGATTCTTATAAAATGCCAAACAATTATAATCAGTTATATAAGGCATGTTTTAAAAATATTGGATATAGCCTGGCCAGCATTACTCAGCATATGCCCAGGTTGTAGGCTTGATCCCCAATGTTGCCTGTAGTTGATCAGTGATTCTTTCTCATCATTGATGTTTCTCTTTCTCTCTCTCCCTCCCCCCTGCTTCTCTGAAATCAACAAAAAAAAATATTTTAAAATATTGGGTGTAATAATACTTAAATATTCATTTAAAATTTAATGGTTCTTTTTTAAGAAAGACATAAACATAAATTTAAAAAAAATACCTTGCCCTGACTGATTTAGCTTAGTGGATAGAGCATTGCCTGGGTTTGATTCCAGTTGAAGGCATGTACCTTGGTTGCAGGCTTGATCCTCAATAGGAGGCATCAAAAAACAGTTGATCGATGTTTCTCTCTTATCGATGTTTCTATCTCTCTATTCCGCTCTCTTCCTCTCTGTAAAAAATCAGTAAAAATATATTTAAAAAACCCCAAACTTTTACCACAATGTGTGCAAAACATCTGCAGTCTTAAAAAGTAACCCACACTCATAGGCTATTTTTCTTCTTATGATTATAAAACACAAGTAGATAAGCACAACAACCTTATAGTAAGGATCCAAGTTCATTGCATTAACTGTGTCATTAACACAAAATAAGATTTAAGAATTGCTTTTGTTTTTCTTCCATGGTTGCAAGTGAGCTTAAGCTGTTTTTTTCCATATTTAATCAATTTGATTTTCCTCATAATCAATAGAGGTGTGTTGAACTTAGCTTACCAGTGTTGGAAATGTAGCCTAATCAAGGAACTAGAACATCGCTGCTACTTTTGATCACCATTCTTCATTTATTGATATTCAAGCTCCTGTTTTTTGAGTGCCTGCTGTAAGGTACTGATGCAGATGCTGGGATTAGGAGTAAGCAAAATAGAGAAGTTCTCATGACTGACAACCTAATATACTGTATGTGTGAGTTGGGACAAGAGGGAAGACAGACTATGAGCAAATAAAAGGGTAAATATATACCAAATAGAAAATTACTATAGAAATGGAGAATAATAAAGCAGAGGAAGGGACATAGGAAATTAGGGCCATTTCGAGAAGAATTGCTATTTCACATGCAACATCTGGGAAGATCTCACTGAGAAGGTGACATTTGAAAAAATAAAGGAGTAGATATTCTGGAAAAAAGTGTTCCAGGCATAAGGAACTGCTAGGGCACCTTCTTGAAGCTCTCGCCTACACTGAAATGTTTTCATCTACAACCCTGCCCCTCCACTCCTCTGTCCTCTGTGAACTTCAGGGGTGTTTCTCCTCTTCCTTCCTGGTGTGGAAACTGCTTTCTGCTTTTCTCTCTTTAATAGCTCATCATTCTTTTTGGTAGTTTTGTCAATTGACTTTATTAATTCATTCTTTAAAATATCCATGCAATTGAACAGAATTTACAATTCTTAGGATGTCTGTGAGCAACATAATAGACATCAACATAGACTAACCTGATTGATTTCTCACAGTTTAGAAAAAAAAAAAAAGGCTGTGAAATTCATTTTGTAGCCAAAGGAAGATTTGCATCGTCCAGAACCAGAATATCTCACTTTGAAAGATTAGATTTCAATGCTCTTCTTATTAGTGCACTTCTAGATAGGTAGTGATAGAGACGTAAGATCAGGAAGGCTAATGTGTTATAACTGGAAGAACTAGCAAATTTGGAAAAGATTTCAAGAGGTCATCTGGTTCATCCACCTGCCTCTTGTCAGATCAGTGTTGAAACTGATCCAGGTCTCTGGGAAAATTTCCATGAGTGAGATTCTACAATTTTTCTTTGTAGTCTGATTTAGTGAACTGAGCTGACTTCAAAGAAAATTAATTCACTTAAATAGCACTTTCTATTCATGTTCTTATTCCCTGTTTATTAATGCTTTCCTCTATACCCATGCAAACTTTGCAGTAATTTCATAACTTGTGAATGCTCCATAAAACCTTACTTGTCCATAGACGCCACTGCTTTTTTACACCTCTAAATTAATATCTATAACATTTGGCAATTAAATGTGAATTATCATTCCTCTTATAAAGTTGTATTAAATGTTTTATTAATATTTCATGACTGTAAATACTCTTTCCATCCATACCTTCACTACCATAAGTGCAAGAACTGGATCCTAAACATCCTTTTTTCTGCTTTAGCAAAGTACTTCTTATCCTATATAATAAAGAGGTGATATGCAAATTGACCATCACACCATCACAAGATGGTGGCACCCAGAATGGAGGTGGGGCCAGCTGCTCTGCACCTGCCATCGGAGTCCCCTCGACCACACCAGGGGCCTTGGATCCTCCTACAACCCCCAACTGACTGAGGCTCAGGCAAGCAGTGTCAACCCAACCACCCAGGGCCAGCCCGAGGTGCAGGCAAGCCTCGGATAGTGACGGCCCAGCTACACAGGGCCGGCCCAAGTCTCAGATAACCAGGGCTGGCCGAGGCTTATGCTGCCAGAAGTGGCAGCTGCAGAGGTGTGATGGGGCATCGCTTTTCCCTGATTGCTGGGTCGCCTCCTGCCCCTGAGGGCTCCTGGACTGTGAGAGGGGGCAGGTCGGGATGAGGGGCACCCCCCTCCGCTCCAGTGCATGAATTTTCATGCCCTGAAATAAGCACTGGTAAAGCTGGCTATTATCAGTTTGTTAGAATCCACTGTGTTTATCTCTTCTCAACCCAGTGTTTGGTGGCATCATGCTTGTAGCTTAAAATCAACTGTAACAAGAATATTTACACCATAAAAATTGTCAGATGTTACAAATCAGTATCCTGGGTTCACATCTGGTGTTATCATTTGGTGAAATACTATTCTGTCTCTCAATTTCACCTGAAAATAAGGATATTAAATTACCTACTTCATAAAATTGTCATGAGGAGTAAACAAGTTTATGCATGTAAACTATTTAGAAAAATGCTTAGTACATAGTAAATATTTAATAACTGATAGATTAATTTTTATTAAGTCATTACTTTACCTAAATCATAAATTCTAAACTGCTCTGTGGAGCTTTCAAGGAAGTCTATATGTGACTATGCTCAATATGTATAATTGCTCTGCTGTACAGAGGAGCAGACATCCTTGTTGCCTCAGTGGATTCTTCTTCACCTACCTCTATACCTATAATAAAGAACCTGACTGTGGGATGGAAATCTCTTACTCTATATTCTGTAGTAGAAGGACCACTGACCCTCTGAGAGGCTGGCACTAAAGGAGTAGCTAGCATGTTCTGATATCCTGACTTCTCAGATAGAAGTTGTGCCTCATTTTCCACAAAATCACAGAAGAATATAAGACTCTTACTATAATAATTATATTACACATTAAATAGGCTTTCCTGGACCAGATGGAAATTTGACCAATAGTGTCCCAAACTCCCCCAACCCCTAATCAAATCCTTTTGCAAACAAAATTTGGGAATACAATTCTTCAGAATTGGTACTGTTTGTATTTGAAAATTGACCAATAGATAGATTTTCCTTTAGTAATTAATTCACATAGGATTTAATAGAAACTTATGCTTATCTAATATCTTGACCCCAGTAAGAGATTAATTAATAGTATTTAAAAATAAACCAAGCCCAGCCAACCTCTGAACCAGAATGTTATGGTTGGATTCTAGGGCCAGGGCACATGCCCAGGTTGCGGGCTTGATCCCCAGTGTGGGGTGTGCATCATCATTGATGTTTCTATCTCTTTCTACCTCTCCCCGCCTCTCTGAAATCAATAAAAATACTAAAATGACAAAATTTTCTAAACCAATCTCCAGCCTAACCCAACACTAGAAAATAGATGTGCTTTAAGTTATAAATTTTGGTATTGAGAACCATAGAGTTTTTTTTTAAATAGTTTTTATTAAATATTGAGTAGTATCAAACGAATATTTGTAAACTATTGTTGAATGTAAAGAATAGCAACACAATATTATATACCTACCAAACTCGCATATGAAGTAAAACATTATTAAAACCTATGAAACCCTGATCTGGTCTCTGATCCACTTCAGAAGTAACCACAAGCTTGAATTTGGGGTTTATCATTCCCTTGATTTTCTTTATAATTTT
Organism: Lasiurus cinereus; assembly: GCA_011751065.1. NCBI lineage: Eukaryota > Metazoa > Chordata > Mammalia > Chiroptera > Vespertilionidae > Lasiurus > Lasiurus cinereus. The sequence goes on along the minus strand of JAAGEH010000018.1, from coordinate 78,271,347 downwards.
ACCAAATATTAGTTTCTCCAATATATTACTTAATGTTGCATGTGATTAAATTTCATATAAATGGTTTTATACTTTACTAATTCCTTAGCAACTGGTTGTTTTCTTTTTGAACTTTTGTGTGCTATATGAAATATATACAGAAAAGCATGAACATTATAAGTGTGCTACTTGGTGAATTTCCACAAGTGAAATGTCTGGTATGTTCTGGCATCCTGATTTCTCAGGTAGAAGTTTAACCTGCACTGAGAAAACCAGCATTATAACATCCTAGAAGCCGCTGTTGGCCACCTGATAGCCATTACCCTTCTTTCTGCTTGGGGTAACCATTATCCTTACTTCTAACCTTACAGATTAGTTTTACATGGTTTTGAATTTTATGTAAAGAGAATCATACAACACATACCCTCTCACTTCTGTCTTTTTCACTTAATATTGTTTTTTATGGGACTCATTCTTATGGTTTACATGTAGCTGAATTCTACTCCTTCTTATTGCTCACAGTGTTCTATTGTGTCAACAGTATTCCTTGGCATAAAATATCCCATAATATATTTATCCTTTTAATATTTGTGTTTTCCTGGAGTACATATGTACAGGTTTCTCTAGGAAATAAATTACACCTGAAGTGCTTCTTTTACCCGATTGAGCTCTGAAAAACAGTGGACCCATGCATTCATTTTTAAAATTATTAATTTAATTTTTAAAAATGGAGGTATAATTTCCACACCACAAAATTAAGGCTTTAAAAGTGTATAGTTTAATTATTTTTTTTAGTATATTCATAAGGTTGTTCAGTGATCACCACTATCTAATTTCAGAATATTTTCATCATGCTATAAAGTAACCCCATACTGTTAGCAGTCTCTCCTTTTTACATTCTCCCACCAACCCCTAGAAACACTAATCTACTTTCTTTGTCTCTCTATTCTGACATTTCAGATAAATGAAGGCATACAATATGTATGTAGGCTTTCGTGTCTGGCTTCCTTCACTTAGCATAATGTTTCCAATGTTTGTCTATGTTGCAGCATATGTCAGTACTTCTTTGCTTTTTAATCTATAATAAGAGTGTAATATACTAATTAGACTGGACGTCCTTCTTTCCAGATAAAGCCACAGCAGGCGGGGGTGGAGGGAGAGGCGGCAGAAGGCCCTGGCCATGGTGGGCAGGGGCGGGGCTGGGGCCAAGGCCCTTGCACAAATTTTGTGCATTGGGCCTCTAGTGATTAAATAATATTCCACTGAATGGATATACCATGTTTATTTCTCCATCTACAAGTTAATAGAAATGGAGTGGTTTCCATGTTTTGGATGTTATGAACAATGCTGCTATGAATATCTGTGTTTAAAGTTTTCATGTGAGCATGTTTTCTTTTCTCTTGCATGTAATTACTATATTTTATGGTAATACTGTATTCTCTTTAACTTTAAAGAAACTGCATTTATACCAGCAATCTCTCCATATTTCCTCCAACACTTGTTATTGTTTATCTTTTTTATTATTGCCATTTTAATAATGTATTAATAATAGTATTTAATAATAATAGTATTTAATAATACCGGGTACAGAGTATTAGCTCATTGTGGTTTTGATTGTTATTTTCCTAGTGACTAATGATATTGAGCATCTTTTCATGTGCTTATTGGCCATTTACATGTCTTCTTTGGAGAAATGTCTACTAGTATTAGGATCCTTTGCCTATTTTTAAATTAGATTGTTTGCCTTTATTTATATTTTTGGTGTTGTTGAATTACAAGAGTTCTTTGTATATTTTGGATTTTAGATCCTTATCTAAAAACATACGACTTATAAATCTTTGCTCCCATTTTTTTAAGTGTCTTTTTTTTCTTAATAATGTTCTTTGAACACAAACATTTTAATTTTGATTAAGTCCAGTTTATCTAGTTTTTCTTGGTTGCTTGTCTCTTAGGTACCATATCTAAGAAACTACTGCCTAATAAACCACTTTAATCCATAGTCACAAAGATTTATACCTATGCTTTGTTATAAGAGATTTATAGTTTTAGTTTTTACATTTAAAATTTTGATTATTTTGAGTTACTTTTTGTATATGGTGTGAGGTTGAGATCTCCCTTTATTCTTTTGTATATCAAATACCAGTTTTAGGTTGGTCACTTGTCTGTCCTCCCTTACCATGTTCTGCTTGTGTATTTTGGGGAATTACTTTTCTTGGGCTTCCTTAACAACTGGCTCTCAGGTTGTGTCAGCCAATGGAGACACTAGTGAAAGATTGGAGGACAGATATAGAGGAGAAGCCAGAAGATTTATTTCCTTCTTATTCAGTCTCAGGTAGTGTCTTCAGCAGTTGCTGCATTGTCTCTGTGGCTCCATATTGTACTAAATAATGCTCCTCTCTGTGGTTCACAGATCCTCAGTGTGGCCCCACCATGCTTCTGGCTCCTAGGTGGCCCTCCCTGCTTTCTGAGTTATTATAACAAAACCTACTGGTGGTATTCCTATGGTTCTGGGTGAAATAACTCCAGATGTTGCTAACCTGTGAATTGCTTTATATCCCCTGTTGACTTCCAAGCTCTTCTACAGCCTATTAAATTCCTTCTGTTAAAAGAACAATACCTGGAAATGTTTCTGTTTTCTTCATTGGATTTGACTGATAAAACATCTAGCATTTTTCATTGTATGTTAAAATACTTGCCAAAAATGTAATTTCCACTGTGTTATAATTATTAACTTTGACAAATAAGACATATATCACTCAGATGTATTCAGTTCAAGCTAACTACTATAGTGATATGAAACCACCTTCATCCATTTAAAATATACATGATCAAGATCCTTATCAGTTAAAAATTTTACATTGTTTTTCTTTTTTAAGTATATTTTATTTTATATTTTATTTTATTTTATTTTTACAGAGAAAGAGAGGGATAGAGAGTTAGAAATATTGATGAGAGAAAAACATCCATCAGCTGCCTCCTGCACTCCCCCGACTGGGGATGTGCCTGCAACCAAGGTATATGCCCTTGACTGGAATCAAACCTGGGACTCTCTTCAGTCCACAGGCTGATGCTCTATCCACTGAGCAAAACTATCCAGGGCTACATTATTTTTAAAATCTCATTTCCTCCAAAAAAGTATCTTAATATAATGTAATTTTTATGCTTTAAAGTCTAGACTATTTCACAGCAGTAAAAATAAGTATATGTGATTAAAAATGTTAAATTTTCTAGGTCCATAAGTTTCTATTAAAATACCTCTTCTGGTTAGAGGTATTATAGTTGCCATAGTATATAATTTATGAAAACAATATAAGTACATTATAATCTTTATTGCTAATTATTGAATATAAAAGTTAAATGTATCTAAGGATTTAAGTAAAGTGGTGCTTTTGGTGTCTTGATTAATGGAGGTTCTGTGTGGCAGCCAGGAGATTTTTTAATGACCTGGGGTAGGGCACAATAGGGGAAAAAGTTGGCCAGGAGGTATTATTTCTTTTGGTAAGTGGGAAAAGGGAAATATAAAGAAAGAAAATGACAATCACAGGCATGTTCCAAGGCAGATCACTTTTAGGAAGGAATATATATGATTTTGAGGATTTGGAAATTTTAATTCTTAAAACTATCTTGCTCCTGAAAGTTTTCATGTTCTTTTGCACAGATACATGCAACCCAGAATTCTGTGGGAAATTACTTCGATTCAATGAGCCTTTAAGAACAATAAGGCAAGATATTTGTTACTGAACAAAAGGCCTACAAGCCAAATTAAGATTCTCCAATAGAGCAATTTATTGAATTAATTGAAAACAGAAGGAGAAGCAAGGGGACAAACACTTAAGTGTAGATTAATACACTTAGGATAGGGGATAAACACATAAGTGTAGATTAATACACTTAGGATAATTAATACACTCTAGGTCTTTCATTATTAGATAGTTACTTAGGTGTGGAATTGCAAAGTTACAGAGCATATGCAACTTCAACTTTACCAGATAATGTCAAACTATTTTCCCAAGTCTTTCCCCCCAATTCACATTTTCAATAAAATACAAGGAAGTTCACATGACTCCACATACTAATCAATATTTGATAATTTCAGACAGAGCCATAAAATGTAATAATATGAAAAGTTTTACTTTAAAGGACAGAAAATTCAGGTCAAAATAGAATTTTAAGTAAGCTTATTTATTCATTGACTCATTTAAACAAGTATTTGTAAGCACTTTTGTATTCTATATATTATGTTAAGTGCTGAGGATAAAAAAAGAAATAAAAACAATTACTGACCTCAAGGAACTTACATTCTATTTGGGCCAAGATGTGAATTAACAGAAAAAGAATTGTATTGGCAGAGGAAACAACACTGGCCAATTAAAAACTTTTGTCTTTTTCTCTCTTTTTACAATCCTATCTAAGAAAGAAGGAATATGCTAATTGACCATCACTCCATCACAAAGATGGCTGCACCCACAGTGGAGACCAAGTTCCCTGAAGGAGCCTTAATGAGCAATCAACAGGGACCTGAGGCTATGCCGACTCCCTTCCCCCATGGGGCTTGACAGGGGACCTCAGGCCATGCCTCCTACCTGGTAGGGCTTGATGGAAGACCTCAAGGTGTGCTTTCTGTCCTGATGCTAGGTTAGGGGACCTCAGGCTGCTCCCTCTGCCACAACATCAGGCTAGGGGACCTCAGACAGCACCTCCTTTCAGGTGCCTGCCACCCCGGCACCAGGCCAGGGGACCTGAGGCTGCACCTCCCCACCCCCATGACTGGCTGGGCTTGACAGGGGAACTCAGGCCCTGACCCCAGCAGGGCTTGATGAGGGATCTCAGGCCATGTACCCCACTTGGTGGGGCTTGATGAAGGACCTCAAGGCATGCCCCCGCCCTGGTCTGGGCTGGGGGACCTCAGACCATGCCCGCCATCCTGGCACCAGGCCAGGGGACCTGAGACTATACCTCCTGCCTGGCAGGGCTTGACAAGGGTGGGACTGGTTGGTCTGGATCTAGCCCAATTCAGGAGGTCTGGCCAGGTCTGGGTCTTATGCAATTTTGAGTGAGCTGGGACTTGATTCTGGGTTGGGTGGTGCACCCCAGACTCTGACAGGAGGAAGATTTTCATATAAATTTTACTAATTTTCTTTCATCTCTCACACTTCTATTATAAAGAAAGGACAAATAGCAATATTAAATTATTTCCTCTAAGTAATCCCCTTTTAATGTGCATGAATTTCATGCACCGGGTCACTAGTATCTTATGTTTTTCCCACTATGGTGTCAGTTCACCTTTACAGAGGCACCAGTAAGTATTATCCCTTATAAACCTCCTAAAAAGATTTGATAATAAAATCCATTAATTTATTTAATGAATCTAATTAATTTAACACCAAAGTTATACTTGTGGAAATGGAAAATGTATTGTGCTTTAAATATATTGTGCTTGCAACATATTTTATTTAAATAAAATTGAAGATCTAAAATGGAATCAAACGACAATGAGGGCACATCTTTGCCTTTTAAAAGTGACATACTAAGAACCAGATGATCTGTATTTTTGTTGCCGAAGAGTGATAACCAGGTGCACGCCACACACACACACACACACACACACACACACACACACATACACACACACACACACACACAATTACCAGTACCCATTACTGAAGGCCAATCTCTTCTGTTTTATCTGCTATTGAAACCTCAGTTAGGTACCCAAAGTTATGTGTTCTTTTGTGGAATAATATGGGCTTATTTCAACTTGTGTTTACATTTAGTAATAGATTTTTAAAAAGTAAAAATAATAACGAAGCAGGGAGGTTAGAAACCATTCTGTAAATTCTGTATATCCCCAGCACTAGGGCTGAGCCAGGAGTAGGATGAAATGAATTGAGGTACTGGCCTTCGGTGCAAAATTTAAAAGGGGTTCCAGGAAGTCCATTATTTAAACAACGTTTCAATGCAATATTCTTAAAAGATCTAATTTTATATCAAAAGATCCCTGGTGAACAAAGTACCAAACTTTAATAAAAGACAGGAGGTGACCCTGCACTTACACAATTCTTTTGCCTCACCTTTCTACCAGCTCTGCCCAGAGAAACTTCCATTCGACTCTCTGTTCAGATTCAGGAGGGCAATGAGCTGGAACAGTGGGACGAGGCCCAAGAGCATGGCTTCCAGAAACAGCCTGAACATTCTCCCTCTTGTAAATGTGTCCAAAGTAGTAATCACCCTACCAGGGCCCTCTGTGACCCAGCTATAAGTAGTCTAGCCAACTTTATTTCCTGACTACATTAAAATATTCCCTTCCAGACAGGATGGACTCTTTAATGTTCAAACAAATTTTTTCCACATTGATAGCTCAGTATTTTCTAAAAATACTTCAAAGACTTTAAATCTGGTCATAAGCAATACTTATATAAATTTAGGAGACAATGTATTCTAGGTTCTTTCTATGGAGACTCGAGTTGCATATGGTATGTTAAAGGTTTGGAGAAAATTAGCAATGTTCAGTTTATTTTGTTTAATCCAATATTTTACTGATTTATTTTACTGTAGAGGCATAGCATTGTCTAGTCTCTGACTTCAAGTATAATAAGGCAGCATCATCTAATCCTGCTCTCCCTCCTTTCCTGAGTGGTAGTAGCATTTTGTTTCTCTGATCCTTCAAGATAGCCAGCCATCCACTTTCCGGACCCTGGCTTTTTATCAGATCTAGGCATGAGTCAGCTCTGGAATTCTTGCATATGATTTTATTTTTATTTATTTTAATAGAAATTTTGATGATGAGTTTTCATGGAAGATGTCAAAAGGATTCGGGGTTTGGGGTGATATTGACCAATTTTATCTCTAATCTCTGCCTACAACTTTTCTCTTAAGAATATATGTCTTCTAAGTATATAGTTATTATATCTCTCACATAGAGATAAATCATGTAATAGGTGTGATGTAGTGTTGGAAATGCTTACCTTATAATGATCCAAATAAAGTGGCCCAACATGGAAACCAATGTGAATAAGAACATCTTAGAGGCCAGATCTTTGAAACCATAGCATTAACCAGTTTGGGAACAATGAGGAAAAAGAGCACATAGTAATTTGAACAAGGAAAGTTAATATAAAGAATTATTGATCATATCAAGGAATTGGAGTAGGAAAGAGTTGGTCAGGAAGAAGTACAGAGAACTCTAAAGACTCCAGGATTAAGAGCATCCACTACTGACAGGGCTGAAACAGAGTCACCAAGGGCTGAGAAACAGACCTTGTTGCGGAGCACAGCCTCAGCTCTCCATGGCAGAAGTTGCATTGGTTGAACTTGCTAGATATTTGCCCTGTAGGGTGCTGGGGAAAGCTATTCCCAAGTAGGTTTCTCACCAGAGGCACACTGCTACAAAATAGCCAAAGGTGGGGTGGGGGTGCTGAGGGAAGCTGTGCACCACAGGGCCTGGCACTAGTGAGGCTCCTGGTGCAGAGCTGGCTCTGGTGAAGCTACATGTGCTGGGCTATAGAAGCCTGTTGCTTCTGAATAGAAGGGAACCAGGAAGCAAACCCTTTTCCTTCTGCCATGTTTCTCCAATGCCCCCTACTGACTAAAAGTCAATGCCAACTGGTAAAGAGAAATACTTTAAAGGGCCCAGATCCATTTTCTCAGAGCAAGTAAATAAGATGAATTTGGATCCAAGAGGCAATTAATTGGTAAACTGGAACACCTAGGAAAATTATCTGGAAGAAAAAATAATGACTTACAGGGATATGATTAAGGAACAGATCCCGCCCAACAAAAAGATAATTCATTTGAAATCAAATAAGAGAAAAGAATCATTGCTTGATCATGGCTAGATGAGAAGAACAAAATGCTTGCTCTGAGAAAAGCTTAGAAGCTTGGTTCCGGAAGCACAGGGCGGGGGATGTGTGTGGGGGAGGTAGGGGGGTGGGTATCCTGGAGGAAGAGTTTCTGAATATGAAATGCAAAGGAGGGAAACACCCTGGAACTACATCCCCTAGAACTAATAGGACCAAGCTGACTTCTTGGTATTTTATTTGTTTTCTCTTCTATTTTTCCTTCTTTTCTAGTTTGTAATTCAAATTTCTCATACTGTGCACATTCTGATTTTGTCTTTGTTAGGTGACTTGAGAGTATTATAATTTACATTTCTCACCCTGATGGTAGGGTGTTAGGTGGGATAAATAGTTCAGGCCAACATCCCAAAGTCTAAAGTGAAGTTTTAAAACTCCCAGTAGAGATTACAATTAGATAGCACTTTCCTTAATGGCTTATGAAAGCACATCCAAAAAGGATGGTTAGGTTACTGCAGGAAAACTCTGATTTTAGGATAGTCTTAAATGTTTCATCAAAATATATTAACTTCTGCAGTTCATATTCCACTACTTCTCAAAGGTCACTGCTACCACCACAGGACAATTGCCAACATCAAAATACCCAACGGCTGCCTTGGGAAAATTGGTCTTATTTCTCTGACCTGTGGGAAATAAATTAGAACCTTTAAAAAAAAATCTTTCCATTAGCTTTATATTTTTCTTTTTAAATTTTATCTTTATTGTTTAAAGTACTTCAGATGTCCCCTTTTTCTCCACATTGATCCTCTTCCCAAATTACAGCCTTTTAAGAAATTACACTGGTCCTTCAGGTAAATAGGATGTAATTTAGTAAGATGGTCTTTTAGTCAAACACGACATATGTCATTTTAGTCAGTGCCATTCCTGAAGACCAATTTGACAGGTGCTCCATAAACATGGTTCTGGAAGATCACATGTCGAATGTCAGCCTTTTATGACAACGCCGAGCTCTCTTATAAATGCCTGGAAATGGCCCATGGGGATGCTAACCAGAACAACAAGGCAAGGTTTACAATGCTAAGCCCTCCAATACAAACATTTCATCTCTTGTTACAGCCATGCAAATTATTATAGGTCCATTGACAAAGGGAAAAGTTTACCAAGCTTAAAACAAATCAGACAGTATTTAACTGTATAAAAAAATTAAAATGGAAAACATGTCAGAAGGCTTTGGGATCACTTAGCTTATTAAGCTAACTGTCTGAAAAGTATATATAGGACTTGTGAAAATATTGTATTCCAGAAAATTCTTGGTAAGCTTGTTTATGCTTCTTGTGTAATCAATCTGTAAAACAGATGGAGCAAACCCATTAAAACTTTACCTGTTTTTTTCATGTTCAGACTACATGAAAGTTTTTTAGTCTTTTCTCCTCTATGCAGTTAATGTGCTCCCACCATGAAGGGTAATGGGAATGCTGACATACAGAGACCTATAAGACAACTGTTTCCCCTCATTTTATTTATTTATTTTAAAAATTTATCTTTAGGTGAGGTAGATAAGAGATCAATCAAAGGACTTGTATGCATGCATATAAGCATAACCAATGAATATAGACACTGGGGGGTTGGGGTATGCCTGGGAAGGGGGGGCAAAGGGGAGATATGTATAAAAATTAATTTAAAAAAATAAAATAAAATTATCTTTATTGTTGAAGGTATTACAGATGTCCTCTTTTTTTCCTCATTCTAGCACTCCCACTCCCCCTTTTCAGGCCAACACCACACTATGCTCTGTGTCCATAAGTTATACATATAAGTTCTTTGGCTAATTAACCTCTTCCCACCCACTCACCCCAGCCTTCTTAAGGAGCTCAGGAAAAAACACTCCTCATTCTTTTCTGTATGTTTTGGTACATCCAAAATTATTAAGTGAATAATATTAATCTACGTGATTAATGTTTAAAACAGAAAAGAGTAAGTTAAATGATATATTTTTAATTTTTTGAGAACTAATTTGTACCTCATACACACTCCATCCCAATATGTTCTCTTAATAGCTACTTCTTTCTGTTGTCCCATTCTGCCCCATCCTTTCACTTTAGGACCTGGCTAACTTTTTTCTATAAAAAAACAGTATCAAATGTTTTAGGCTTTACAGGCCATACAACCTTTGTCACAACTACACAATTATGCTGTATTAGGTGAAGGCAGCTACAGACAATTCATAAACGCATAAATATAGCTATGTTCCAATAAGATATTATGCACATTGAAATATGAATTTTATATCATTTTCAAGTCTCATATTCTTCTTTTAATTTTTCCCTAGTACTTTAAAATACAAAAATCACTCTTAACTCGTGTACCATACAAAAATAGACATTAGGCCAGATTTGGCCTGTGAGCTGTATGTAGTATGACAACTCTGGTGTGCTGGTAGTACTGCTTCTTCAAGGGCAAAGTATCTTTAATTCAATCAAAGAAAACTTTCAAAACGTCCAAAGGAAAACTCTCCAAAGATGGTTCTGATTATAACGTTTTCCAATATTACACCTAAAAACTTTAGGGATAATCAATATATCCATGATTTTTCTGTTGAACATCTGGAGAGATTATCCAACTTTAGCTGGTCTGTTGAAAACAATTTTAAGATTTTACAGTGACTGTTTCGCTTTTCTTTTCTTTTATATCCTCACTGAGGATATGTTCTTTTCATTGACTCTAGAGAGAGAGGAGGGAGAGGGAGGGAGAGAGAGAGAAACATCAACGTGTCAATGTATAAGAAAGAAATATCCGTCAGTTGCGTCCAACTGGGATGGAACCCATAACCTGGATATATGCCCTGGCCAGGATTCTAATCTGAGACCCTTTAAAGCATGAGACCACTTAGCTACAACAACTAGGGCAACATTTTCACTTTTCATCAAGAAAAAGTATATATAAAATAATGAGTAGGGGTTAGAAGATGAAACCTGAATGAAAGAAACATGGGTTTTGTTTCTAGTTTTAAAGATTCAGTTCTTTGACTAAATAGCTTGATCATTTCATATCTCATTGACCAAATGTTGTTACTAAACAGTGATATTAAGTGTTAAAGGGCATGAAGGGGAAAGTATGCTGTATCTTCTAGAGTAGCCACATTTTCAGAAAAATATGTATGTTATTTTTTTTATGTCACAACATACAACAGAGAAGATACCTATTTCTAAAGAGGAATCTAGTGGTTGATTTGTTCCAAGTACTTTGGGGTAAAGAAAATCTAAACCTGAGTGAGATCATGCAAACTACAGCACTAAATACTCAGATGTAAAATGTCAATGTTTTCCTATGTGCCTACTATTACCAGGAGAGGTTTGGGTTAGGGGGTCTGTAAAAATATTTTCTTCCTCTAAGTACAATGCTCTGAGCCAAGACTTCATCAGTTCCAGGCCCAGTCAGTTCCAGTTGAAAGTGTGAATGTTCAGCAAGAGGACATTTTGGAAGAAGACTGAAAATATGCAGTGCCAGATACCTGAAATGCTGTGAGGGTATTTGGTGGAAAATTTCATTTCCACATTATAAATAACTGTAGGATATTTGAAGGGATCCAAGATTAGTAACTTCCAAGAGCTGCTTGTATTAGTTCCACTGAAATGTGAAGTGGAGGTAGGATGCCCAAGGAAGGCTTTAAAGGTGAATTACTAGATATGATTAATTAAAATAAGTAATTGACCATTGATTAAATTGCCCTAAAAATCCCTTGTCAGGGTACTCAACCACTGAGGCCTGCATATCTTTCTGTCCACCGAGTAAAACAAAGTACAAAACAGGGACTGAGCAAGAGGTAAAGCCCCCCCAAATGCTTATTGAAATCCAAAGAGCTCTAGAATATCTCATTCAAAAAAAGCCTTGTTTGGTTGCCCATAACTGAAATATTAATTATTACTTATCGTCTTCAAATTTTCTGGGAGTTCCCGGGTTCTGTGGACTTCCTGAGATGATAATCCCAGATAAGGTGGCATATCACCTACTATGGTAGTTATTGAATTTCTGTCTCCCTTGGACCACAGAAATAATCCACTTCCTGTAACCCATTCCCTCCTTTGCAGCCACCACATCTTTAAAAAGATACCCTATAAGTCAGAAATCTTTGTTAGGCAGTGGTATAACGTGGCCCAAATAAAGCGGCCCGGCTAAAAGGCAAAAAGGCGAAAAGAAAAATGAGAGGAAAAAATCCCTGTGTACGAGTTGTGTGTGTATTGAAGAGTGCCAGTGTGTGGCTGTTCGAGCGTGCGTGTCCGAGTGCTTGTGAGTGGGTGTAAGGTGGAGGAGTGACGGCTGCAGCCTCGCCTTGATGATTCTGTTCGCCGGGTAAGCCGCTTCCCTGCGCAGGTCGGCTGCCTGCGGCTGGGCACACGCTGCCCTGGTGCGCGCAGGCGGCGCGGTGCCCGGGGTTAGAGCTCTCCCCTGTGACCGAAAAGATAATTAAAAATCGCACGCGCTGGAGACAGCTTCGCTCTTGGATGCGCAGGTCCCGCTCACTCTCCTGCGGCGGCCGGCCTGGAGGCCAGTAGACCCGGGCTGCTGTCATACATAGTGGGTGGCACAGAATGCCTCTCGAAGTCTAGGAGCGTGGCTGGCGGCCCTGGGAAGGCCGAGGTGTTTGGAGGGACGAGGGAAGGAGACTCGCGTCTGTGTGTGTGTGTGTGTGTGTGTGTGTGTGTGTGTGTGTTTTGTGCGGGGGGGGGAGTGGGAGTATTTTGGGGGAGAGGCGGGAGCGTGGAGGGAAAAAAGTGGGAAAAGGGAATGCGGACGGGGGAGGCGTGGAGCTGTGAATGGAGAAAGGGAAGGTAAAATTAAATCGAAGAGGAAGGGCAGAGTGGTGTCCCCTGAGCCCCCATCCTTACGCCGGTGAGGATGCACGCCTGGCCACCCTCCCCCTTTCCACAGCTCCCGCGACTGAAGGCCCCTGTATGGGCGGCGCATCTCTTTATAGAGGCCAGACTTGGTGTCTAGGTCACGCACGGCAGCCCTCCAAGGCCATCCTGCGCTTGTAATGGGTTCTAGAATCTATGACAGGCTCCAGGTCCCCTCTTCCGTGCCGCCTTCTCTCTTCCCCCCACCCCCGCCCCACGCTGGATGCTCGTCCAGGCCCCTTCAAAGGCGCAGACCCCAGCGCAGGCTCAGCGAGGGGACGCAGTGCTTTAACCACCCAGAGGGAGGGTCGTGGCCGGTCGCTACCCAGGTGAGAGAGGCGTTTATGCTGAGCAATAAAAGCACCCATTAATGGGTAGTCAATTGTTTTAAATAAGATGGGGGGGTATTTATCAACTACCTTGCTACCTTAATACTCTGAGTTGGAGGCATTCTAATTTCTCACTTATTTATAAAACCACTTATAACGATGTCAGCTCCCCTATTAGGAATCTTTGAAACTTTGACCACTGATGATTCTCTTTGCAAGCACGTTTTCAAAAAGCTTTGGGAGGTTTGAAGGAGTTTGACAGCAAGCAAGGAACGTAGCAGTACGCAACGTGGAGGGCAACCGGCCTGGTGCCCCCTTCTTTGGGGTGCAAAAGCCTCAAGCGGATTTTCAGGCTTTTGCGGGCGCCGTACATTGTTTTATTTGTTTTGAAGGCTCAGAGTTTGAGGCTGGACGGAGACACCCACGTGCCTCTGACTCTCATCAGCGTAATGATTGCCTCAGCCAGAGCCGTGTCTATATAAACCACAAAAACCTAATCATTAGAAATCCCAGCCTCTAAAAACCACATTTTAGGTAAAACTGCCGCTTTCCCCCCCATGCTCCTTCATCCTCTCGACCACAACTTTTTGGGGGATCCAAAGTCGCTTTTTAAACCCACATTGGGAAATAAATACATAAATAAATAGCCATCGAAACATTTTGAATATTTTATTTTGAGTTTCACCCCCCCCCCGGGAATGGTGGGAAAGAAAGTTAAGACATTAATTTTAGATGCAGAATCGACTTAATAAAAGATGAAATTGATGGAAAACTGCTGGAGTTTCTCCCCAGAAAGGGTTTTTGCAACTTATTTTAATCACCAGGATGACAGTTTTCCAGTCCTTAAAACACACACACACACACAAAAAAAAACAAAAAACAAAAAAACACTCATCCTTGTTCTCTAGGAACAAGTTTTAATATAGAAGAAAAAAATGTCCAGCCACCCACTTGAGTTTCTAAAACTATTTTGACGCGTGTACCCCCGCCCCCATTTTTCGTGTCACTTAAAACAAAAAAACACCCAAACCCTGCAAAATCTTCTCCCCCCGGGAGCCACTCAGGCAGAGGTGGGGGTGGGGTGGGGGAAGGGTGACGAGTGCTGAGAAGTCAGCACAGACACTCAAGAATTTTCCTTCCTCCTCTGCTGAAGTTACAACGAAAAATACCGACAGTCAGATCAGCCCGCAGCTCTCTGGCGTCTCAGCTTCAACCTCGTCGGACCGAGAGGGGGTTCCTTGCCCTGGGGGGGAGGCGGGGAGAAGCCAGAGGACGCGACCAGGCGAGAGCCCTCAAGACCCGGGCGCCTCTCGGCTTCGGAAGCTGCGCTCGGCGATCCGGAGGCTCCTTCTCGCGGCCGGCGGGCGGCGGCAGCGGCTGCGATTCGAACGCGAATGCTCAAGATCCGTTGCCCCGAGATCCGCTGCCCGAGATTTACCTCCTGGCACCTCGAAGCGCGAGGGTCAGGGGGGCTTTTCCAGTAGCAGGCGGAGTGGACGCAAGGAGGTGGCGGTGAGAGGGAGAGAAGAGAAGGGACAGGAAGGAGCGGACCCGAGAGCCTGGCTGGCAGCCGCCGCGGGAGGAATCTGAGCGTGCAGCCGGCGCGGGGGGAGCGGCGGCCGCGCGGAGGAGGCGGCGGTCCGAGCCGGAGCCCGCGGGCGGCGGCGCGGGCGCCTGCAGCGGGGTAGCTGTGCGCCGTGCGGCGCGGCAGTGGCGGGCAGCGCTTGACTATGCTGGTCCCGGGGCTGGATTGAAACCCCGCGGCTCCACCGCTGGACTCAAACTGGGAGGGGGCGCCAGCGCACCCAGGACGCTGTGCCCAGAGACCCACTCCAAGCTGCAAACCAAAGCCCTCCCCACCTCTACCTCCCCGGGTCAAACACATTCCCGCACCCGGTCGCGGCTGCCACCCCGGGGGTTCCAAAGGCTCTGGCAAAGAAAGATCTGCGCCTCCCGGGTCTCCCCACCCGCCGACCTGATTGCACCGCATCGCTACCGCTGGCCCCCGTCAGACTTCGCCTGGCAGTCGGCTTCATCGAACTTGATTTCTCACCTCCAGAGCCCCATCACCTCCATCCTCATTCCCCCGTCTCGCCTCCACCCCCCCCAATTTCCTCCTCCTCGCCCCTCATTTCCACCCTCCTCCCCCTCCCCCGGCCACTTCGCTAACTTGTGGCTGTTGTGATGCGTATTCCCGTAGATCCGAGCACCAGCCGGCGCTTCAGCCCCCCCTCCAGCAGCCTGCAGCCCGGCAAGATGAGCGACGTGAGCCCGGTGGTGGCTGCGCAGCAGCAACAGCAGCAGCAGCAGCAGCAGCAGCAACAGCAGCAGCAGCAACAGCAGCAGCAGCAGGAGGCGGCGGCGGCGGCGGCAGCGGCGGCGGCGGCGGCGGCGGCGGCGGTGCCCCGGTTGCGGCCGCCGCACGACAACCGCACCATGGTGGAGATCATAGCTGACCTCCCCGCCGAGCTTGTCCGCACCGACAGCCCCAACTTCCTGTGCTCCGTGCTGCCCTCGCATTGGCGTTGCAACAAGACCCTGCCCGTGGCCTTCAAGGTAAGAAGCTGCGGCTGCTCCCGCCCCCGGCCGGGCGCCGCGGGACCTGCCCGCCGGCGTCTCCTTGACCGCTGGGTCCCTGGCTCGGATAGGGTCTCAGGCCTCGTCTACCTTGGAGCTCAGACCCGAAGGACCCCGGAGGGCCCTTTTCCTCCGGACCTGCCAGCTGGCTTGGGCGCAATGATCCCGCACAGATCCTCCTCTCTCCCACCTGTGCCCGCAGCCACCACCTCAGTCCTTGTCCCCTCTGTCTGTTCATCGCCCCCTCAAGCCTCCTGGGCAAAGTTCTAACCCACTCCTCTGAGCCGTCTCCCCTCCTCCAGGAGCCTCCAGGTGCCCACTCTTTGCGTCGCCACCCCGCCCCCATTTCCCGGGGGTGAGGATCCGCGACACATTCCCCCCGATCCCCGCGTCTCCCTCCCAGGGCATCCCGGCCGGCCGGCCCCTCCCGGGATTCCTGCGTCCGGCCGACCGCCCCTCCGCCGGTCTAGGAGTCCCAGATCTGATCCGCTAAGTCTCCGCGGCCCCGGCCCATCCCGGGCTCGCGAAGCGCGTTCCTGGGGTGACGACGCCAGGAGTTGGCGCCCAGGGCGGGGCGCCCGCTGCGGCGCGTGGGCCGCCCGACCGGTGCCCAAGAGGGTCGCAGGAGAGCCTCGGACTCCAGGACCTGTGAGGTGGGAGACAGGACGCGGGTATTTGCTCGGCTTGCAGACTCGCGCCAGTTCCCTTTCCCGGGAGGAAGGCGGGGCCGCCGGGGTCGCAGCGCGCCCCGAGGCGGGGGAGCCGGGGAATCGCGGGCGCTGGACCCTCGATGCGGGAGGCGCGGGCCAGCTGAGGGGGCGGAGGCTCGGGCCGCCTCTTCCCGCCGGGGCTGCGCTCCCGCCTCGCCCAGCCTGGACCAGGGAGCCCTGGGAGATGCCTCCCGTTCCCCGGCCTTGAAATCGGAGGTGGAATCTTGCGGAGTTGTCTTATGACTTCTAAAGGACTTGGATCCCGAAGCTCCCTCCTGTTTCTGTAAGGTCGTGGGAGGCTCGGGCGGGTGGCCGGGGTGCCCAGGGAGCGATCCCGGGGTTTGGGAGCGCCCTCCGCGGCCTCCGCCGCCGCCCGGCCGTTAGTTTGAGGGCGGTGTCCGAAGCGGGTGTCGCCCGCATCAGTCCCGCGGGTTGAGGGTGTAGGGTCCAGAACAGTAGCCTGATGGGTGTCAATAAAGCGACCCCAATTGCCAAGGCAGCCCTCGCCTGGGAGAGACGAGCAGCCCCGAGGGCGGAGCTGGGTTGAAGGGAAGCGGGTTCCTGGGCGGTCTCGGGACTAGACGCCGGGATGGAGGGGGCTAGCCGGAGGAGCCCGACACGGGGAATAGCCTCCGAAAGCCGCTTCGGGCCCCATCTAGCCTGGACCCCTGGGCTTTGGTATCTAAGGAAAGCAGGGAAGCTAGGTTATGGGATAGGGTGAAAATGGAGGAATCATGCCAGATTCTTCACTGTGGACCCTGGGGCCAAACTCCCAAGGCCACTGGCAGTTCCCAGTTGTTGGTTGTCCCCATCTTCCCCCGTCCCCCCAGGCATCAGTTCAGATTCCAGGTGTGGGTAGGGCGGAAAGAGAGGAGTCCAGGTCAATTAGAGCGGGTTATCTCCCTAGGTCTTATATCAGAACAGAAATCAGAGTGAACTGTTATGGAAAGGGGATGCTGCATTCTGGGGCAAGTTTCATTTTGCACTTGGCTCAAGAAGTGTATGTGTGTGTGTTTTTAACGGTCCCATTTCTCCTTTTATAAACCACCCATTTTGTAGGTTGTTTTCTTATTGAAAAGCTCAGAATATTGTAGAAATTTAAATTTCTGTACAGGAGATATCTTCTACAATGTTCATCGTCCAAAGGCCCAGAATTTTCTAATTAACCTTTATTCCCAGCCCTCTTCCCTCCTAAAAACCCCAAACAACCCCCTCAAAAAAAACCTTTATGATAAACATATATGTTATTTATACAATGCCACAAGTCAAGATATGTGAAAATTTAAGTTTAAGTGCCTGCATTTTTAAAGATAACATTTAGATGTTTGATGGTCTGCATTCCGTTTGTTCTGCCAAACATATTTAGGTATAACTGTTTTGAACTATTCTTTCATATTTATGATGCTGAGTTGATTTTGAACTTTAGTATTTCAGATAGAAAGGATGTTTTTGGCATACAGATAGGATGCAATTTAGTTTGATATATTCTCAGATTTTGGTTGCATGTAGGGCTCTGTGCCACCACCTTTTAAAAATTATTTTGAATTTAAATTGCTTCCTTTGCAATTAATCATATTTATTGTAACTTAGGGTGATTTTACTTGTAATCAGCAAACAAAGCCATAGAAAACACATGACCACACTAAAGTAAATATTAAATACATATT
Source organism: Lasiurus cinereus (assembly GCA_011751065.1). Classification (NCBI taxonomy): domain Eukaryota; kingdom Metazoa; phylum Chordata; class Mammalia; order Chiroptera; family Vespertilionidae; genus Lasiurus; species Lasiurus cinereus. The sequence goes on along the minus strand of JAAGEH010000018.1, from coordinate 78,253,397 downwards.
AACTGAAAAAGACATTGAGTTAACCTAAAACGTGAACTCCCATACCTGTGTTTAACAGAATTCAAATAGTAGGCAATAGCTGAGATCCACTTAATATAGAAGTCTTGTCTCTGCTGAAAAGGATGTGTAGATATTTGAAACATCCAGATTCAGGCAACAATTTCTGTTTTCATCTGAATGTTAGTAACAACAGGCTCTCTTTACCTTTCTTTTGAGCTAAGAGTCGGAGAGCAATAGACTTGCCACACTTGCAACAAAATCAAATACATCTGTAATGAAGAAATAACATGAAGAAGTCCCAGTTTTAAAAGTGATGAGAACAATTTGGCTATGATAGAGCCATGTACCAAGTAAATGATAGTGTTATTGGGTAGATAACAGGTAAATACTATATCTTAAAACACACAGAGAACTGAATTGTTGAGAAATCTGATATTCAAATCAATACAATATTTATCGAGCCTGTATTTTATGTCTGTGATACTGAGCTCACCTCTGTAGAGAATCAGAAATGAATTCAATGAACTGTGTTTTGATATGTTAATTTAAAATAGTGCTTCAAAGTGATATTAACAAAGTACTGTATTAAGTCCTAAGTGAAGTATTAGTGTTATCCATCTGATCTTGTTTAGGGATTATACAAGAATACTGAATTCGTTTATACTCAACTTCAGCATACTTTAAAATACATAAAGTTGTTTATAAGCATTGTATTTTTAACAAAGTTCTGCAGTTTTGAAACATTCAGTCCTCCCAGGTGTCAAGGAAATGGAAATAAATATTTTTAACATTTCTTTCAGGTGTATCTCACCGAAAGCTTAAAATAGTTAAGACATACTATTAGAGGATGCCAGGCCTTTCTGTCCTTGAAATTCTAGTGACAAAAAAGCAGTTTGCAAATTAATCACTTTAGTTATTGGTCAGATAGAAAAGAGAGAGTAAGTAAACCCTGCATCCAGTAGCACCCTTGCAGTTTAGGGGTCTGTCAGCATTTCCACCTTGAAGCCTGATGTTCAGGGTTCATAACTCAGTTGCTTTAAATAGCTTCAAGCTGAAACACTATGCAGAAATTTTAAGTCCAGATGTATATTTTAAAACTACAGTAAGTGCACAGCTATTGCACTGTTTTAAGTTAGAGAACATTGCACTATATATTTACCAATATCATATGTTTTTCTGGCAATGTTAAAGAAAACACATTTTTAGATATATGATCTATTACTCATAGTTAATTCTGTATGCTTAATGATAGCTTTCAGTATTTGTCATAAGTAGGGTTTCAAAATGATGGAACAATGGGCTGAAAATAATTTTTTTTACATCATTGGCCTATTTTCAGAAACAAACATGCAACTAATAAATATTTGACACTAGTGAGTTGTATTTTTCTTACATATTTAATGACCAGATTTTTATGTTTGTGTCTTTTTAATATAATTATACCTAAACAAAGAAAAACAAGTTATTAAACTAGTGAATACCTTATTAAACCTACCATGAACTGTTATGCAAAATTATGTAAAACACAATAGATTTCAAGTTGTGTGAGGATAGACACATTTTTGTGTTATGCCTTTAAATACAATCCAGTTATTTAAAGTTAAAAATGTTAGAATTGAATATATAAAACTTATTGGTAAAGCAATTAAAATAAAAACTTTTAGATGGAAAACAAGTATTAGAAAACTTACCTTTGAAAACAGGCATGAAAAGATATCTTTCATTATATTTTCCCTTTGTCATTGCCATGTTTGTATCCTTTCAAAAAAATTGCAGAATATCCATTGTTAGATGATCTAAACCAGCTTAAAACATGGCACATATATTCTTGGTTTAAATTGGAATAATTTTAATATATTTTCTCTTTGACATTTATTCTAAAAATTATGAAATGATACTTTATATTTTATTTACTTTTTTCTCTACAATTCAATGGGTGTTCCTAAATTTTAGGTTAAACTTGAAAAATTAACTGTAATAATGTGAAAGTTTTTGATAGTTTATTTAAAGTTATCTTTAAATAATTACCATAGGATTAAAATTTTTTCTTGTTGCAACTATTTCCTTACCTTGCTTTTATTCCAAAGAAAGATTTGATCAGATTCTATCTTAAAAAATAATTATATTTCAATTTTGCTGCAAGTACAATATGCCAGATCATATTGGTCTGTAAGAGTAATTGATTAGTTAAGACTAGACTTCTGTTCATGGGAATGTAATGGGCAATTTTTATTTCCGTATAATAAGACCACAAAAACAATTCTAAGCGTCTGAGTTAATTCTCTATTGCTCCTCTTTCAAAGTAATTTACAGATTTAGTCATAAGGAATCTCATATAAAAATTCAGTAGTGTTGCTAGAGTTAAATAAATATCCTTTATTTTGTACAAGCTGCACATCATGTGATTTAAATACTGGTTATAGTGAGGTGTGCTAAATAAAGGAACTTCTTTCTCAAGTCTGAAATGTCAGGATGTAAAATTACTTCTCTTTCCCATGAAGTTTCTTGAATTTGTAGATTTTATGTTTTAAAAACACTTAAAAATGTAGCTGTTAAGGTTTCATCACAAATTATTCTCTGTAGAACAGAACTTTTGTATTGGGGAGCACGGAAACAAATTTTAATGTGTGCTTACTCCTAACTGGTTAAGGAGCAATTTTTGTCTACTCTCTCTCTCTCTCTCTGCCCCTTAAAATGTTTCCCGTTGCTTGAGTTTGGTACAGATGAAATGTGCAAAAATTTCTCGATTCTTTTGGTTTTCTTTTAGATAAACATAGTTGAAAATCTTCAAGGGAAATGTTTTAGTTTCAGAAATCTACTATAAAAAATCTCAAACGTATAATTTCGCCTCTAACTTATATAAACTCAAATATAGTACTCCCTTCCCCCTTTTCCCTCAGAAAAACATTAGGCAATGTGATTTGGTAGCGTATATAGCAGAAAAAAATAACCCAATATATTTAACCATTAAAATAGAGTTCAGCCATAACAGGAAAAGTTGTCATTATATCATTTTAGTTAGCTTTTTTTTTTAAGGCCAAGCTCTAAACCCCCTAGAAGACTCACAATTTGTGATTACCTATTTGTTTTCTTATTAAATATAATACGTAAGACATACCAGTATTTAATATGGTCATTATTATGCTGCTTAAGCAAAGTAAAATGGATTTATGTATTTCACTCTTAGGGATCTTTTCTTTCATATTTTCCCATATTGAATCAATTTTCCTTTTCTTCTAACTAAAAAAAAAAAAACCATTATGTTAAAAATATGCAGTAAAATAATAATGTCCCAGAGCTCTTGAAAATCTTCATATCGGGGCAGATTTCTTTACTTTCTTCTGAAATTTAGCCAGACTGGAGTGAAACCCATCAGCAGTTATCCTTTATCTTTCAACAGCAACAAAAAACATCCCAGGACATGAAGTGAATAATTAAATATTCAATAGAATCCTTTAAGGATGCTCACAAGTAAAAGCCTATATTTACCACATAGCAGACTTGGAAGAGAAGTGAGCCTCCTCATCTTACAAAAAGTACATCATTATAATTACACTCTATACTTACATAGTTTCTTCTACATTTTACAGACTTAAAAAAAGTTATTTCCAATTTATATTGGAAAACTGTGTTCCTGGAGATGAAGTGACTTGTATGAGATCATAGCAGAGGAGGGAAAAAAAGTGGGGCCTCCTGAGTTTTGGTGCATTCATTCTCTTCTAAACAGTACAACTTTTCTGCCTTCACTAGTACACTTACTGGTTCCATATTTAGTTTGACATAGAATGCCACACACACAGCAGGTGTTAAAACGCAATATGCTGAGTGTAAAAAAATGTCAAACATTGAGATGAATCCTGGCAAACATAGTCAATTATTTCAGTATTTTCAAATGTTCACATTTTTGGCATCGTGAGTTTGAAAAATTGAAAGGCACATTGTCTCCATCACCAATACAGCATTACCTAGATAGTTGGTAGCCACTTGAGGTACTAGATCAAGTACGTAGGGAGGAAGTCATGTTCTCAAGGCATTTACCCTTGACCTGGGACTCTGCGCAGATTGGAGAGAGTAACCATATACTATGAGTAAAGGATCTTTGGCATGATTCCCCCTCCTCTGGGATGGAAAGAGTTGTCAGAAAACTAGTTTAGAGCAAGGGCACATTGCCTCTAGTGAGGCATGCTGAGTCAACCTTTACTGGGACTCTCTCCTAGAGTTTTATCTGGTAGCCTTACAGACTGTTGGCTGTGTGACATGATGCTTTTTTTTTGGATCTCTTTAATTTGTTTATTTCAAAGATACATATCAAACACTATTTGCCAAGTAGTTTTCGCAATTGAGCATAGTACTGAACAAGACAGATAAAGGCTCTTCCCTCTTGTAGTTTTCAACCTAATATAAATCTGGACTTCTAGGAGTGAGTCTCAGTTTTGGGCTAGTATGTCAAAAGAAGTAGATAAATTATTAATATATGCACATTGAAATGAGGATTGATTATTTGAGCACTTGGGATGCTGTGGGAGTGGGCTTTGTAATTTAAGGAAAACTCTAGGATTTTTAACTGAATAACAAAATGCTAAAGAAGGAATGGAATTGAAAAATAGCCTAAGAAAAAAGTATGTTTAAAAAAACATATATTGACAAGTTAATTGTCCTTCCCCTCCCCCTGTCCCCTTGGCTGGAGCAGAGGGTAGAGTAAAGGAGTATTGGGTGAAGGTTCATGGGTAGGGGAAATTAAGCCCTAAAGTATAGTTACAGTGTCTATTTTATCATAGTCTGAGAAATCTGCTTTGATGAGAGCAAGTATAAGTTGTATTGGGAGCAGGGAATTGAATGCTTAGATTTGCCTTACAGAAATCTTGACAAAGGAGGGAGTAGCACTAAAAGTAGGAGAAAAGAGGAATGGGATATTTGCCAAACAGGCAAGCATATATGGATGTTAATGTCAGAGAGTGAGGAAGAGATGCAAATAATCTGGATATAGGATCCTGGAAGTTAGTTGAGAGAAAGTGCATTATCAAGGGTCAGTATCCTGGTAATGGATTAAGAGTATTGTGTTTTATATGTGACAGCAAAGGCTTTGCACCACCATTCCCTTACCAGGCTCCATGTTAATAGGAGGCACCCATTTGGAAGTTAGCTGACTCCAGTTAAATGAGTGATCCCTAGTCTTGGAGCAGTGAAAATGTTTATTAGCCTTAAAGACTGATTATGTTGGGTCCTTATTTGTCTGATTAATCTGCCAAAGGTTAACTGTTGAAGGTTAAGGAACCAAATGTGTCATTCCAAGGTGTCAGATGGGAAAAAGACAGAACACAATTTTTTTTTTCTGTATATACCACTCATTTGTCAGTCATCATTATCAGCTTGTTTTATGTCTTTATGCTGGACCTAGACTTTATGCTTCTTGGTGACTTTGTATATTCCCCTGAATCCTAGCAGAGTGGACATTTAGTAACTGTTTGCAGTATGATTGACAGTAAGTAAATCTAACCCATTGTAAGGAGGCGAAATGTAGTCCTCGGATACCACACCATGTTTAGGCATCCATATAGTCAAGAGCTCCAAGGTTTCTCCTAAACGTCTTCTCCTATAGAGCTGACTAGACTTTCCTTTTTCAGCCTGTGACCAGGATGAGACCACACTTCAGGCTGCTCCTGGCTGCAGACAGGCGGTGCCTTAATATGCACAATGCAATCTGCAGATGGGGCATCAGCCTTCCTTCTGTGGCATAATTCCTATGGACAACCTAACATGGGGATTTAATAAAAATGTACATATATTCAATGAAGAATGCAACAACAAATGAAGGGAACTTTTGCCTGCCTTTGAAATGGGTGGACCCTGAAACATTGGTCTGTTTGAAGTGGCATCCTAACCCATATGCAGATGCTTCATTTCTGTCTGCCATTACTGGACTAGAGCACTAAGTCCTGATAAAACACATCATTTGCCATGAGCACATATTCTCAGTTTTTAAGCTTTCCTGATGTGCCATTATTGCTGCTGTGTTTCCTATTTTATGTAGGTGGTAGCCCTTGGAGAGGTACCAGATGGGACTGTGGTTACTGTCATGGCGGGTAACGATGAAAATTATTCTGCTGAGCTCCGAAATGCCTCTGCTGTTATGAAAAACCAAGTAGCAAGGTTCAACGATCTGAGATTTGTGGGCCGGAGTGGAAGAGGTAGGTCTCTGATTTTTAATATTGGTAATGGAATAAACACATTAGGATCCTCTGATGACATGGAGACTAGTCTGTATACAAATCAGCACCCTCTTCTACTGAACTGAATTATTGAAGGTTTTACTTAAGTATGTCCAGATGAAGCGGAGTGTTTTTCTGCGTACTCAGGCCTTTTTCATTTGTTTTATGATATTGAATATTCAAACAAGGTTTTCAGAGAACTCTTTCCTAATTTCATTGGGTGTGAGCACATAAGGTTGAGAGAAGAACAGTTGGAGGTTCAAGCTATGAATTATGAGGAGCCACATAACTGAATAAATTTAGTGGCATAAGGGAAAGAAAAAGGAATGCATTGGATCGATTTTCTGATAATATCAGTTTTGCTCTAAGTGGTAGCAGGACAGTTGGTATACTGCACTTCACTTATCACATATGTTACCTCTGTATGAGTTAATTTATTCTTATTATAAAACTCTACTTAAAAATCATAGTTTGTTTTTTTTAACAAAAGGCTTTTCATTTGAATAAATGAATAATGAGTTACTTGTGTTAGAATGACTATATAGTTGCCTAGACAGGTGAATGATCAGGACTTGAAATATTTCCACATTATTTAAGGGTTTACACCATCTGAATGCTAATATTCAAATATTAGGAATCCTTTAAAAAGATCATAAAATAGAAAATAATTCCTTTTAGGTTTTTTAATAGCTATTTTATAGGAATGTTTTTAAAAAAGTCTCTAAGGAAACTGATTTTTGGCTTTACTTATTGTACAGAGAGACTTTCAATAGTCATTCTTTAGAAGTATTATGTTCATTTATTTATTTATTGAATCTAATATTTCCATTTTAAGTATTTCAATAATAAGAGACAAAATAGACCACTTTAGGATTAAGATGAAATAAATTATAAAGACCTATAGAATTACTCCAACCCAGGTTTGAATTAGGAAATGAGAAGCATCAATTTTTAAACTATGTTCAGTAATTGCTCTTTAGTTTGGATCAGATGTCAAATTATTACCATTGTAAAAACTTGATAAGGGAAATTCAAGCAAGACTGTTTCCGATGAGTAGTTTTAGTTTACTTTCTAGGAACAGGGCCAAGAAGTTGTACTTTTTAACTTAAAATAAAATGATGCATGCTAATGAGATGCTGTCACTGAAAGGTTGTTTGAAATGAAATGAGGCTCAGGGCCTATGGTATAATCAAAATTAAAGGGGTTATTTCTGCATCAGGATTAGTTTACTTTCATTAAAAAAGAAAAGACACATTCTCTCTCACTATTGACTGATTAGGTGTGAAATGCCTATGTATTCATTCTTTTTTCCTCTCTCTCTCAGCTATTGGTGCAGATCCACAGCACCATTAAGCTTCTTTTTTTCTAGTAAGAATCAAGAAAGATTTGAACATGATGACATACCTGTATGCTCTGAAGTACATTGTTCTTCTTATGTAATATTACTTTATTGTTTAACTAAAGTAATGAATTTTAGTATCTAAAAGATTGGGCATTGTATTTTATTTCACTTTACAGATTCAAGTTAGTGTTTTCATTTATCTTGCTTTTGTATTATGTAGATGCTGCATAACTTTTCTCTGATCAATTTGAGTAGAAACTATGGCAAAGTGATAGTGTACTTTGTAAACCCTCAACATATTTATTTAAGGAACTTCAAAGAGAAACAAAGGGTGTGCACTGTTTTACTATATTGGCTTTCTGAGTTTTGGCTGGTTTCCCAAATAGCAATTTTTATATTTAAAAAAAAAAAGACAGACTTAACTGCTTGCAGACTTTTCACGCATGGAAGATGAAGAAAGCTTCTTTTGATGAAGTGTAATTATGTCCAAACAGAGCTGACCCCCTCCCCCTATATTTCTTATGATCTTAACTGAAGAAAGTAGGATTTTTCCTTTGAAGCAGCCGGGACTTGGTGGAGGATCTGAAATGCTACAGTCTGCTGCCAGAGGCAGGATGGAGAAATTGGTCCAGACTTGTCTTCGAGACTTAGATGGGTAGTGGGGAGAGCGGGTGGAGAGAGAAAGAAAAATTGATTTATCACTAATAATAGATTTTTATATCACTACATTAACATTATATGAAAGGAAACAGTAATATCAAGCTGAAATGACGAGTGAAATAGGACAGAAAACATTGATAAGGGATACCACCTTTTGTAAAAAAAAAAAAGAAAGGGTCAGTTTTTCCGTGGCAGGAAGCTCTTCAACCTGCCAGTATACCTGTCTTGCTTTCTAACAGACTATCTTCCTCTTTGGTTTTCACACTTCTGTATTTCTCTTAAGTTATTAAGTCTGCATCAGCATGCAGCTACCACTGTTATTTTTCCCCAGCTATTTAAAAATTTCTCTTTCCAGTAGCATTTGAAAAATAACACCAAGTTCCTCAAATTATTGTAGTTTTTCTTTTCACGGGTAGAAATAAAAACTCTCAGAAATTGAAAACCAGTTTTGGACTTATCATGGCATCATATCACTACTTACTTTGGCTTTTGGGTTATCTCATGACCACAACTTTTGGAAGTGCTTTGGAATAAAAGTAGAACATCAGTGGTACCTGCATGCATTTAGGAGTGGCTTATGTGCTCTCATTGTCTTTTCCCTTGTTAGCCTTTTTATTTTAAACAGAAGAATGTAAAATGCCTTGGGTCCTAAAGCTTCCTTGGTGTGCCTCCTCACTTTGGATATCAAGTGTGCTGCTTTTAATTACAAGCATTTTAAAAAGCACCTATGGTATACAGAGCCTGGAACTTTGTCAATTTAGGTTGCAATTCCAGCTTACAGTCTTAGCCCTCCTGGCTGACTGTTCCTGACAGTCCCTCAGGTTAGATTGGAATTATCTTTTAATGGTAGGTCCTATGTTTATCTTAGAAAAAAAATATGAATGATACAGTAGGAGTCTGCATTTTTAAAGTAGGAAGAGCCTGAATTTTTATCATTTATGGAAAGTGATAAAAAATGGGATTTGGAAAAAGTTGTTTTTTGTTTTCACCTTTAAGGGAAGAATAAATACTCACATAAACATTTGACTTAGCAAATATATTATTATTTATATGGTAAGGTGAAGAACCAATCACCTAGATGGGTGGTAGTGTCTGAAGCATTACATTCATGTTCTTCCTGAAGGAGCAAAAAGAAGTAGAAAGAACCTCCTTGATTTTTGTTTCAGTTGTTAAAGGACATCTTGATCCTTAGGATTTGATTTTAGAAGACAGTAGTTATAATCAAATACTAATTTCCTCTCCCCCCCTCCAACCCACTTCTTTTTAAAAGAGGTCTTCATAGAAAACTGGTTCCATGTTGAACATTTTGATGCTTTATACTTACAGAGTGAATTCTGTATTTGGCTTTTGTCCCTCCATGAGGTGTTTCTCTGAATTTGGGATAAGCATCAGTGACGTTTAACATCCTATGTAAGTTCCAAAGGTCTCAATTGGAAATATTCTCAGAACCAGTTTAGATAAATTCATGGACAGTAGCTTTAAAAGGTTATTTACAGATATTAAAGACAGTTGGGATATTTACTAGTACATCCTAGATATATTGAGATTAGCCAGGGATGAAAACTAGAGATGCAGTTCTGACTCACAACCATTGATATAACCCAGGATGGCATCTTTTTATGGTTTCATGTAAATTAACTTTTAGCCTAGGGATTTCAGCCTGTTCAATTCTCAGGACAGATCTTCCCATTGTTTTGAGGTCCTGACCTTGATCCAGTGGCATTCTATTCAACTTTCTAATCTTGATTTCTGTGGCTTTTGAGTTTTCTGTAACTAGTTTAGACTCCTGGCTTCTTATTCTTCTGGATAGTTTTAATGTATATAATAAATCCTGTTCTCTAATGAGATAATTAAACCATTTACATCCATGTAACATTCAGTATATAATAATGAGCTATGATATATTAATGACACTAAGAATAGGTGCTTTTATCATCTTGGCCAAGATATGGTGTTAGTAGACTTATATTTACTGTTTATTGGTCTTATAGATTATTTTGGGACGCATGTAGAAATAAATTACCTATTAATTTTTTTAATGTTTTCTGGCAATGTTAAAAAGAAGAGCACTCATTTTGGGGTCGGGAAGAACTAGGTTCAGATCCTGACTTTTTCCACTTATTAGCTGTGTGGGTAAATTACTAAAACCTCTCTGAGCTTCAGTTTTTTCATATGTGAAATGGAGGTGATAAATCTAACTGAATAAGATCAGATGAGGTTGTGTGTCTGAACCTGGCACTTCATAGGTTTCTAATCAATATTCATCTTCCCCTTCCTTGCATTTTGTGTTTTCTTTCCTCTCCCTCCCCTCCCCCTACTTCTCTTGGGTATAGAAAAGTATAGCTAAAGAGACTTAAAACTATATATTCTGAGTAACAAATGATGTGTGTCTTAAACATATTTTAGGAACTTATATGGTTTGGGTTGAAAAGAAAACCCATTCACTAAACTTGACAGTCAAAGACCTGTTCCACATTAAGCCTTGTATATAACCTGTTCCATATTAAGCTTTGAAAAGATTGCATTAAACTTTGCATTGATACATATTGTTTCAGATTTGTGTTTTGATTTAATACCCTCAGCTTTCAGTAAAGGGAAAAAACAGTCTCTGACCAAAAAAACAAAGCAAAACAAAATGAGCTTTTTAAAGGTCTGTTACCGAGCAGGCTAAATGAATCCTCTGGCCTGAGATTGCTGAATGTTTTATTGAGTCACTGTTTCACGCCCACCTTTTCCTGTCTTGTAACAGTTTGCAGTTTTGACTATCTGACATGACTAACCGTTGCAAATCTAACTGATTACAACTGTCAGTGAGTCTGTGTAACAGAGTCTGGTATCCTCTGCTGGAGAAAGAAAGAAACCCTAATCTGCTACCAAACTTTTCCCTGTCTTTCCCCCTCCATTCATCACTTGTAGTTCATTAATTAGAAACATCAGATGTTCTATTTCCATGAAGCACACCCTCTGCTAAAAGCAAAACTTCATATTTATATTGGGAGGTGTCCTGTACATTTAGCAAAAATAAGTCACTACCAGAGATTTATTTGAAGATTTAGCAGCAAGCTTGTATGTTAGTGGAGGGGTTGGACAGGGAGGAGAAAAATCTTTGTTCCAGTAATGATGAAATCATCATACCACAGGCACATTAAGGCCGGGACAGGAGACACTAGCTCCTGTTAAAATGATTCCCATAAGAACCTTCCTCTTTCATCTTCTTATTGTAGTGCAGTTGAGCAAATGAAATGGTAAAGCCATGTGAAGTAAATAACATAATCAACAGTGATTTACTATTGTTCTCTCAAGGGGTCATGACCTAATCCTAAATAAAGACTTCTAAAATTGTCTGTGCTTGGATGTGTTCCTGATGTTAGAGAAAACTGAAAGGAAGAGAACCTTCTTCAAGTGGATCAGGGTTTTTGTTTTTATTCATCACAACTATGGCTACTGAGCAGGTTTTTCTTTTTTTTCTTCCTTTTTTAAAAATTGGAGCTGCCTTGTATAGTGCTACAATGAAGTACTACAACAAAGATGAAGCTCTTAACACTCAATGAATTTAGTAACTTCCTACAGTGGCCATCAAAGAGATTCCAATTTAGAATAAGACGTCTTATTTGTCTTTGTTTCATTACCAACTTGGAGATACTTAAATGAAGCTTGGACATCTGTGCTGTCATATTGTCATCAGTATTATCTTTTTATACTCACTATGGATTTTTCTCTTTTACATCTGCAGGCAAGAGTTTCACCCTGACCATAACTGTCTTCACCAATCCTCCCCAAGTAGCCACCTATCACAGAGCTATTAAAGTTACAGTGGATGGACCCCGGGAACCCAGAAGTAAGTCCTTGCCTTCCCATTGGAAATGGTAATAGAATGTGCACAAATCCTATAAGGAATTTATCCCAAATAAGTTAGTGCTGCTTCCATAGTAAGTAGTTTCTTTGCAAATTTGCTTTCTGCATATATTTTTAGTGAGGGACAGTTAGTACAACTTCACAGATAGTAGAGAAAGAAATTATACTTTTTAACCTTTGCCACAAAATTGCTAAGGCCTACATAACTTTGGGAAATGAGTGAATAATTATTCACTTACTCTATTTTCTAAGAGATTCTACGCATCCGCTGTACCCAATAGACGGGGCAAATCAGACACATGAGAGCTGAGGGAGAAAATAATAAACTGAAAACTCTTGAGCTTAGTCAAAAAGCATTTGCGTATGTTTCCCATGGTCTAAGAATGTGTTTTAACTTTTTACCTCGCCCACTCAATTCCCTTTATAAGGAGCACACTGCTTAATTACAAAGAATTTATTTGCAAACGATAACTTGCTTGATTGTTACAACACTGTTGTTCAGTCATGTTCTAGTAATTGTTATAGATAGTTTCTTTTAACATAAAGAGTCAAACCAGGTTTAAATCCATCTTGGTTTATTTGTCTGTCTGGACATCCAGAAAGTTTAATTAACCAGCATCAGTTTAAGGAAGTGCACATAATCTGTTTGGGCTAATATACATTTTCCTCCTAAATCTGAATTAAAACTGGTTTGATATCCCCCTCCCCCAAACTGATTTGAACAGATTTGGCATAGCAGCATTTAAATGTATGTAGAGATTAACAATTATTTGCCATATATAACTTTAAAAATTCTGTGCCAATGGAAACATCACATAGGACTCTGCCTTTGAGGAGTGAATACATTGGAGACCTAGCCATTGTGTTCAGAGTTTAATTTGGTTTGTGTGGGGGTACACCTGGCAGAAATATTTGTTATATAACAATACACCTGCCTAGACAGGGAGAGTTGCATATCCTTTCTTCTTCTAAAACCGAGAGAAAAGGGCTGGGGAATTTTGCCTCGGCCCAAGTGGGAGCATATGGTGCCTTCTGTTCCTCCTGCGGCTGTCTCTTTTCACAAAAGCTGACTGCCTGCCTGAACGAGGGAGGTTTCCTGCCTCAGAAATCAGTCTTGTAGGTTTTTCTTTTCTCCTTTCATGTGTATGGCTTTCTTCCAGGTTCCCAATGTTGGGTCAGTGCTGGCCCTGTCTGTTCAGTTTGAGAATGTCCTATTAGGTGCTAGCTATACACTTGTCTCCGGTTGCACCAATTCTCCATTCATAGGGGCCAGAGGTTATGCAGTGCAGGTGAACAGAACAGAGCAGGGCTGTCTTGCCCGGTTCAGGGCTTTGCCTGACTTTTCTGGACTACTGTAAATCTGGGGTGATGCCTTACGATAATAGACATTTGTCTAATTAGCCCCAGAGTTCCTGAAAAGGCAGGGACATCCATTTTAGTAAGGCACAAAGCAGGAGAGTGGTCTTTGAACATTTAGCCCTACGGATACTTATCTTTTAAAGATGTTTCCTGCCGATCTCAGCTGCTTTTCTCAGTTCTTGGAAAAACCATTATTGTGAGTGTGTGTGCGTGTGTCTCTGTGTGTCTCTCTGTGTGTGTTCATACACTCAAGACTTGATGCTTAAAAGCTGATGAGCGTGAGAGGAAACAGGGAAGGGTGGGTGCTGCCACATTCTGAAAGATGTGACAAAAGGTAGCATTGGGAAAGTTGCTTCTCTTTCAAGTGAGGATGACACGACTTTGTTCCAAAGAGGCTGTTGGCAGTATGAATTAGTTGATAGGCTCAATGCCCTATAAAGGCAAAGAAGCGAGGATTAAGGGTAACAGGGGTAAATAGTACGCGTGTGACTTGAGATCAAGCTGTGGGTACTGCTGAGGGTGCTGAGGATGTGAGGGGGAAGCAGATAACAGATCTTGAGTGGCAGACCACTGCCCTAGATCAGCCGGAGTGACATTTCTCTAGAACCAAATGCATCTGTGAAAATGTGATGTCATTTCTCTGATATCATGAGGTGACTAAGTGTTTGGATATAAGGATGGGTCTGGTATCAGTAATATCTTAACCCTACAACCTGGATCTACTGTGCTGGGTTATTTCCTTCTGTCCTGCTCCTGGCCACCGTGAGCACTAAATATAATATTGCACGTTTCTCAATAATGTTCTTTAATTTTGAGACTCACAGATGTGGAAAATGCCCAGTATTTTCAGTATTTTCAACTCTGAGTATAGTAGGATGTTGATGGATTGGTGTGTGTACATAATGTTAAATGATAAAAACCTCTAGAACAGTGGTTCTCAACCTTCCTAAGGCCGGGACCCTTGCATACAGTTCCTCATGTGGTGGTGACCTCCAACCACGAAATTTTGCTACTGTTATGCATCGTGATGTAAATATGTGCATTTTCCGATAGTCTTAGGCGACCCCTGTGAAAAGGTTGTTCGACCCCCAAAGGGGTTGCGACCCACAGGTTGAGAACCGCTGCTCTAGAACATGGTTTGGCAAACTTTTTATCTGAAGTACCAGAAAGTAAATACTTCCAGCTCTCTGCAACAAATACTCACCTCTGCCATTGTAGCTCAAAGGCAGCATTAGCCAATACGTAAATGAATGCTTGTGGCTATGTTTCAATTAAACTTTATTTACAAAACCAAGCGATGGGTCAGACTTGGCACACAAGTTGCCCTTTGTCAACTCTTGCTCTAGATCAGCAATTTTCAACCAGTGTGCTACAAGAATTTTTAAAATATGCAATATCTGACTTCTTTTTCCTGAGATTGTCAAATAAAAAATGACAACAGCTAATACAACAATAGCCATCCAGCGTGAATAAATTAAAATTATACCTTTTTTTTTGGTAAAACCATAATCTATTTTTTGGTGTACCACAGAATTTTAGTAATGTGTGCCATGAGATGAGAAAGGTTGAAATTCACTGCTCTAGATTTCAGAAAGGCTTATTTTATTGACTGTTAACAGAGAAGGGCTATAGAAAATGGCTTTCCTGAGGGGAGGGGGGGAAAAAGATAATGCAATTGTTTTAGCCTCTTCTCCCACAAAATTATAATTCTTTAAGTAATGGTTGTCATAGAAATAGTGTACATCTGTTTATTAAATACTCTAATGGTTTGAAGCTGAGGATCCTGTACTATTGATTCCTGTTAAGGAATTTCATTCTTTCCTCTAAAGGTCAGAGTAAATATTGAAAAGACTACTTCTGGTAGATCAGCCATTTGAACAAGGACAAGTTCTGGATTAACTGGCTGGGTCTTTATTCAGCATAGGATAGTGACTAAGGGAGTGGGCTTTGGTGTCCAGCTGTCTGTATTGAAATCCCAGCTCCACTTACTAGTTGTACGGTGGCAGGCAAGTTACCCAACTTCTCTTTGCCAAGGTTTGCTCATCTGTTCAAATGAGAATAATAACAATAGTATCTTCTCCATCAGTTGCTGTAAAGATGTTAAATGGTGTGGTGTATGTAAAATGCATAGGGCAATGCCTGTCGTGTAGTGGGTGCTCATGAAGTGTTAGCTTTTATTACAGCAATTTCCTTCAGTGTCAGAAGTTTGTTGTGAGTTTTGTTTACCGTATGCTTCCAGGAAATAGATACCATCTAGATTCTGTTCTCCAGTGAATTATTTTTTTTCTTGCAGATGGCTTTACTAATTTCTGCTCATTAGTACATGACACTAATAAACATTATAAATTGTGTTTTGAGCAGGTATCCATGCTGCCTGGAGACAGCTGTGCAGAACTGATGATTCTGTTTGCAGCAAGGCAAAGTCTGAGAGAGGATGCTACGGCCCTAGTGCCCCCTCTGAGGCCCTAGTTATCAACACATCTGCCAAAACTTGCTTTTCACTCAAACATCAGAACGGTTTTGTCCTTCTATGTTTTCTGTCTCTGGCAGCTGAACCAGCGCTGTCACATCACAAACAACTTCTCTTCTTAATATACACATCTGGCGTTGGCAGTTGGACTCACTTCATAAGAGCACATGATCATCACTCATTACAAGATTAAAAAGTACCCCATGGCATCATTGATGTTTTTTAACTTTGATCTTTTGCAGTTGTGATTCATCTCAGTTATAAAACTTCCCTTTAAAGGAACATAGACGATGACTTATTAGAACCTTCATCTTAAGTAGCGTAAACATGAAAACAGTGCACATCTTTACAAAATGCCATTTATTTTCTTTGCCAGCTTATCATTTTAAGACATGACATCATACTTAAGATCCCAAATTTGTAAGTCTTGTGTTTAGGCAGGGTGTTTTGACCTCCTGTTGGCAAGTTAGCTCTGAGGAGCAACTGCCGTCTGTTCGCCAGCCAGAGAAGTCCGTGGAGCGGCGGCAGCAACAGTAATGCATTTGGAGACCTGACTCTTTTACACATCAGTTTCTGTTAGGATCCTTTGTTCCATGGATGTGCTGGGTTTCAACTGCAGTCTGATTTAAAGGATTTCTACCAGAAGGTGAAAACTTGGTTAACAGTGTCCTATTCTATGGTGAGGGAAGAGGACTGATGGTAAAGGCATTGTTGGCTGTGCAGAGGATGGAAAAATAAGCTGTCTTACATGGTCAGCATCCTTTTTAAATATCTTGCCTCTTTTCCACTTATCTATTACTAGATAACATCCTTCCCAAGACCTAATGGCTTAAAACAACAACAACCATTTTATTATTTCTCACAATTCTGTGGGTTGACGGATTCATCTGGGTGGGCAGTCTGTGGTCTCGCTTGGGGTCTTTCATGTGGCTGCAGTAAGATGGTGGCTGATGTTGGAACATTCACGATGGCCTCGTTCACATGCTTGGTACCTTGGTGGGGTGTCTGCAAGGGTAGGCTTGGCTGGAATGATGGATAGTGGGGCCTCTCTCTCTCCACATGCCTCTCATGTGGTTTGTCCATGAGGTATGTCTGGCAATGTCTGACTTCTTACATGGCAGCTCAGGGCTTCCTAAGGTGCAAAAGTGGGGAGATGTTAGGCCTTCTGAAGATTTCTTAAGGCCCAGAACTGTTATGGAGTTACTTCCTTTAGATATTGATTAAAACAAGATATAAGGGTAACCTAGAGTCAAAGGGAAGAATCCCCCAAAGATATGAATGATGGGGTCAGAAGTTCCTTGAATCTCCAATAACATCAACTTCCATAAGTGCTTTGATGGCAAATGTCATTGTTGCATCAGGAGAAATAATTTTTTTGAGGTGCCATTCTCTTTAAAAGGCCTCCTGACTTTTTAATCTGGGGGTCATTTAAAGTTCTTCAAGGTGACTCCAAATTTCCATTATAGTAGCTTCATTCTTAATTTATTAATTATCAGACAAATTACCTTGTGGTGCTTGGTATTAGCAGGTCAGTATCTAGTTGAGTCAGATCAATACTCGTTTGAGAGGAAAACATTAGACCTTTGAACATAGGGAGGTTATTAGCTTGCCTGGCAACGTGGAAAGCCTATAGCAGAAGTATTTTAGGAATCCCCAAATGGACAAGCCTGAGGTTTTATACTTGACTAGAGACACTGTGCATGAAAATTTATGCACTTATGGTGGGGGCGGGGCGGGGGTGGGGGAAGGGAATCCCTCAGCCCCGCCTGCGCCCTCTCGCAGTCTGGGAGCCCTCAGGAGATGCCAACTGCTGCAGAGGTGGGAGAGGCTCCTGCCACCAGGGCTGCACTTGCCAGCTATGAGCTCGGTTTCTGGCTGAGCAGTACTCCCCCATGAAAGTGCACTGACCACCAGGAGGCAGCTCCTGCACTGAGCATCTGCCCCCTGGTGGTCAGTGTGCATCATAGCAACCGGTTGTCCCTCTGTTCAGCTGATTTGCATATTAGCCTTTTATTATATAGGATATCACCCAGCTTTGAAAATTCTCACTTACCAGCACATCTTCAAACTAGATACTTAACACAAGTAAGTGGGTTTCTAAGAAATTTGTGTCATGCCCCAAGGAAAGAATTCATAGTTACTCTGACAGAGAGACCCAAGTCAGCATCTGTGTACTTACTGCTGGGTTCCTACTGTTCATCACTGACCAGCCATGTACTGGGACTTGGAGAAGCCCTGCCTTTTCTTTCTCAGTGACCTGGCTTCTCTCCTGCAGGCTGCAGTGCAGGGCTGCAGTGCTATTCTGCTTGGCCCCGCCGTCACTTCAGCAAGGCTGACATGTAGGTGAGTGAGTGGTTACCAGGAAGTGTGTGGTGATGTTTGTGTATCTAGGACAGCCTCAGCACCCGGGTTCACTCAGTTTGTTGGGCTGAAGGCCCTGCAGTCAGGCTGTTCTCTTTTCCTGTTTGCTTCTCCCCACCTGTGCCCGATTCATCAACATATTTTTACTTTTATTTTTTTAGAGAACATTTTATTTTTCCATATTCTTGAGGCTCTTCTGCCTGCAGACATTTTACCTTATAAACTGAAGGTAGCATACTTAAACAAAACAGGGTGGTCTGGACACAGCATGGTCTCATTTTCTCTCATGCTGTTCCACCCAGTTCTGAGACTGTTTTCCAGCCCAGTGAAGGGTGGGGAGAATGAGGATAGGCATGCTCTCTTCCTCATTCCAGACAATGTCAGTGACAGCTCATTTTCCTCCTGCACTACTCTGCATCCCAGCAGGGTGAAGGCAAGGCTTTTCATGTGGTTGGATACCTACCCCATGTCCTTTATTTGTGCACCCAGGGTGGGTGCGTGTTTAGAGGCTGGTGACATGTAAAAAAAGGCAGAGACCTTCTAAAATGTGTTGGATGGAGGGATAGCAGGAGAATATTTTTAAGGTTATTTGATACCTCCGGACACAGTTCTTGCATTCACATTCTTGTTGTCTGTGAAGACAATTTGAGAAAAACTTGATAGGCCTTGTACCATACTCTTGATGCCACAGGCCTGAATTTTAGTCCTGAGCCTAAAATTGGAAAAACCACTGAAAGAAAAGCATTGGAGAAACCCTGAACTTCTTGACTTGCAGACGTTACTCTGGTTCCATACGGCCTCTGTGCTCAAGGAATGGACATTGCGGGTAAATGCTATATTTTGATATTTACAGGCAGCAGCTTGATCATCATCAATATTAATTATATGGCCCCTAGTATATAAAACATTGTTGAAAACCTTTGACTTAAGAGGCTATAACCGTTAAGAAAAAAAAGAAAGAAAAAACCCTGCCTCCCTTTTTCCTTTCTTTAAGGAGAATGGAGAAAGGGGGGGGGGGGAAGCTCTGGTGGAGGTTATGTCTGGTGGTCGGTGGAATGTGCTCTTGAGAAGAGCAGTTTTTAATCTCTTTCAGTACTTTTGGTTGTTGACTGCCTGTCAGGAGCTGGGAAGATGGCCAAGAAGGAAATGACACATCGAGAGGCATTTTTTTGTGTTGTGCAACAGTCTGGATCTGATGCAAGGATATATGGCCTGTTTACACATTCCTTCGTGAACAGACTGCATGGCAGTAATTTAATTCAGCAGCACATGGCATGCTGTAGCAAGGAGCTGTGGCCCTCACATCCTTTCATGGCAAATTATCACAGCCGTTAAAACATGCTCGTGGCCCTCCTTTGCACTCTCCCCTGGCTCCCTGGTTCTGAATGTGCTTTCTCATTGTATTGGACTTGTGTTAACAAGGAGCCCTGGCTTTTACAATAAGAGCTCACTTTCCACATGCATGCGTTCCAGCTGATAGATTTACTCTAAATATAGCTCGGCAGGTTTTCCAGCAGTATGTGTTCTCTGAAAACACACGTATAGTCAATCCAGATGTGTCAGTAGTTTGTACCTTGGTGTACTCAAAAAGCATTCATTCTTAAAACAGCGTTAGGGACTTGAGAGATGAGAGATTTGTTTGTTTACTTATTTATTCATTTGAAAATAAAATTTCCTTTCCAAAAGAAATAATTTCTGGTAGCTCACTGAAATACTTTGCTTCTATTTTGTTTGTACTGTCGCATTTTCTTCAAGGGCTGGATGAGAGTTGAATAAGGATATACTTAGAAATAATGGAGAAAAGGGATTCATTACATTGCTCTTCCTCTTTGCACTGTTCCTACCTACCATATTTATAGAACACACTAGGATGTCAACTAAAGCACATCTTTGGTCTTCACATAAAATCTCAAAAGTTTTATACAAAATAATTGCTCATGCTTTTTGAGTAACTTTTTGAAATTAAGAGAGTGCATAAAAGGCATTTAGATGGAAACTATTAATTTAAGGTCATATGCAACAATTCAAGTAGGAGACTGCATTTGGGATGTGTGCTGAAGTAATAAAGGAAGGCTCCCTGTTCCTCCCCAAATTTCTCTGCTACTGTGCATGGGTAGCTAAAATCTATTTGCTAGTAAACAAAAGCACAGCATTACAATTTAAGATAAAGGCTTAAGTCCAAGTACCCCTAGAAAAGCTAACTCAGACTTCAAGTCATATTGAGATAAAAATAAGTGACCTAGAATCCTTTATTGGGGGCAGGTTTGGGGAGATAAAAGGAGAGGGACAGTGAAGTCACAGGCACTAGAAAGTGAACAGTAAGTCAGGTGTGCAGGCAGGACTCTTGCCGGCCTTAAGGGCAGCCTTTGCCAACTGCAGGCATCACAGCGTTCCTGCAGGTCAGCCATAGCGGCATGGGGTCAGAGCTGGTGTACTCCTAAGAGCACAGGATATAATTTTAAGTGTCAATTTTTGGTTTTTATATTTCTGTATTTCCCTTTTTTTGCCAATAGTTTCTTTTTACTGAGTATTTCTTATCCAGCTTTGCTCTAGATTTGAGCCAACTTTCTTCTCTACTGGTGTGAAAATTATTTATCGTAATAAAATTAGTCACAATCTCTGCCCACCTCTTGGATAATTTAGCATCTTTTTTTAAAAAACATTTTTTTATTGATTTTTTACAGAGAGGAAGGGAGAGAGAGAGAAAGTCAGAAACATCGATGAGAGAGAGACATCGATCAGCCGCCTCCTGCACACCCCACAGTGAAGATGTGCCCGCAAGCAAGGTACATGCCCCCAACCAGAATCGAACCTGGGACCTTTCAATCCGCAAGCCGATGCTCTATCCACTGAGCCAAACCGGTCTCGGCAATTTAGCATCTTTTAAAGCATAGTCAAAGCCTCTTTTCTAACGTTATGGTCTTATATTTTTATCCTTTTTTTTTTTACAGTCCCTGGATTAGGCATCACCACTGTTCAAACTGTATATTTGCTATTTGTCTATATGCTGATTGATTTATTTGCTCACTGTTCCTTTTTGCACCTCAGTTCTTCCTTCAGGATGCAATTTTCTGTTTCTTGATGTAGATACTTTGGTGGTTCTTCAAGAAGAGCCTGTTAGTTGTAGCCTCAGTTTTTGATCCTGCAAGTGTCAGCTCTCTGACGACTGGCTGCCCACCTGATGGGAGTAGAGGGGGGCCCTGCTGCAAGTCTATCTGCTCCGAGTTCCCCAAGAACCACAGTGCTGGTCATACCTTTTGTGCTGATATTTTTCAGGCCATTGTTATCAGGTTCGTTGGAATAGTATTTAAGGGGATGGAACACAGGGCAGATATATTTTCATGGGAGATGGATGGAAGGAAATGTTTGCTCATCTTTCACCCTGGGGTGCTCTGAAGAATCCAGGGCCAGCTGGTGTACAAGTGGGAGGGAATGTTCCCGCAGAGGGGGAGAAGGCGAAGAAAGAGGCATCCACAGAGGAAATGAAACCCCCCACCTTACCATTTTGCCTTGGGCAAGCCCTAACTGCTTTGGAACTTTCTATCCAAATTTGTGTTAAAGAACTTCATCACTACACTTGATCCTCAGAGGTCCTCTGGCTATTTGTTGCTCATTGACCAACCAGAACAGCATTTCTTAGATGTTGGTATCTGCACATTTTCTGACCTTTTAGGAATCAGAAACAAAAGATACTTCTTTTAAGTGGTAAGTAAATCACTGAAGGAAGCAGAGGGAGGAAAATAGATGTGTGGACTGGAGGAGCAAGGTTTAAGAAAGCCAGGAGATTATGGTGAGGGTAGGACTGTGTCTGGGCACAGTGGACAGTGACTTCTGAGTTGGCTGTCATTGGAGCCGTGTAGAAGGGGGCTGGCAGGAAGGAGGTTAGCTGACACTAGACCCAACTGACACTCTCTGCCTTTCCTTTGACCCTCGAATTGCATGGCACCCTCCACAACATGCCTCTTCTCATTCTTCACCTCCTCGGCACTAATTTTCATGAGCTACAACGTGGGTACAAAAGTTACTGTGTATTTTGGTGGTTTAACCTGGTCTGTATGCTTCCTTAGGATTGGCTCTGGAAATTAGTAAAAAATATGGGCCCTTCAAGGACATTATGAAGATACCAAAACGCAGGCTACTGTACCAGAAGTGAGGTGAACTTTAGATGTGTAAGAAAGCAAGGTGATTATGAAGACCAGGTTCCTAATTCTAGAGGTTTTGTTTCTGTTTCACCTCCTCACCATTCACTGTATCCTACAAAAACAATTCACAATGTGTTCTGTACCATGAAGCTTCACAGTAACTTAACAGAGAATTCATCTGTATGGGCAGTTTGTATTTTAAGATGCAGGTTCAATTATGGTTAAAGGAATTGGAGGACTGGAAATTCCTCTCTTGAGACCTTAGTGCTATCTTAGTGATCTTAAATGAATCACTAGACTTCTCTCCAATACAATTGCTTCATTTTTTAAAATGGAAATAGACATGAAGACAACTTCAGAGTAGCTGGGAGTAACTCCTAAGGAATGATCATAAAGTACTTGGCACACATAAAGGGCAACTTAAATACCAAATAGTAATTATGTAGCGCCTTTCTGCCAAAGAGTTCCAAACACTTAGACATTACCTCACTGATTCTCTTTACATCCCTCTGAGGGATGCATTATGCATTTTACAGCTGGGTAAACTGAGGCACAGGCATTTGAAAACTCATGTCCTCTGTCACTCTGCAAGTCATCACATGATTCTGGGAGTGGGCAAGGAGCCCAGATCTCTTTATGTTCAGTTATGTATTACTCAAACTCCCAGATGCTTTGTCAGTAAAGTGTTGAAGCTCCTGGTGTTGGGCCCAGAGTGTTCCTAGTTGATGTTATGAAGTAAGGTTACTCAAGAAGCAAGTTTTACTATTGATGATGTAGAAGTGTTATGATATAGTAAACTAGAGGCCTTGTGTATGGATTTGTGCACTGGTGGGGTCCTTCAGCCTGACCTGTGCCCTCTCACAATCCAAGACCCCTTGGGATATTGGATAGCAGATTTTGGGCGGATCCCTGCATGCTGGATCCAGACAGGAGGGAGCTTGATCCCCGCAGGCCCAATCCAGATAGGTGGGAACCCGATCCTGTGCATTGAGCATCTGTCCTCTGGTGGTTAGTGTGTGTCATAGCAACTAGTCAACTGGTTGCTCCATCATTCGATCGCTTATATATATCTGTATAGATAAGTCCCAAGGTATAAGGCCTCAGACAGAGAAGGCATATAAGTAGTTTGTGTGTGTGTATGTGTGTGACCTTCAGTTCATTAAGGTGAAAGTTTAACAGAGCTGACAACACTGCATTTTATGAGATGAAAATAAGTTGTGTAAAGTAACTGTCTATTGAATTTCACTTTGAATATCAGTGAAGTTAGTACTTGAACACAAGTGTATTTTTAAAAAATCACACAAGTAGAAAATGGAGGCAAGTACATAGCACAAAAATTAGAAAATAAAAATTAATCAGAAGAAGAAACTTAAAAAGTATCCATAATAGCATCTCCAAAGGTGACCACTGCTAATATTTTGATGCATAATCTCCTGAATATTTTCTATGACAATGCTAGTATTTTTGTGAAGGTAACAGCAGTGAGGAAATAGCATCAGGAAAATGATGGAAAACTACAAGTGGCCTGAATAGATGGAAATGAGATTAGTTGCTTTAAGGAGAAGGAGCAAGAGAGTGGGACTCCGGAAGGCTAGCCTTGCCTGAAGGACTAAGACTAAATGGATCGGAAGGATCCCTTCATCCTACTACCTCACCCCACCACCCAAAACATCCTCCTCCTTTATAATAGTTGACAGTCTTTTTAATGACAATTCAAGATATGCTTTAAAACTTAAGTATTTCTTGCAATGGGGACATTTATTCACTCAAAAATTATTTTTGAGTGTGTACTGTTAGCCAGTGCCAGGCTCCAGAGCAGTGCAGACACGATTCTGTCTTTGAGGAGCCTGCATTCTGCGGAGAAGACAGACAAGAAACGAGTAAATGAATATTTATCTATAATTGCATCTAATTGCGAATTGTGGTAAGTGCTATAAAGGGCTCTGCTGTATTAATAAAGAATAATGGGGCTTTAGGGGGCAGATAGGAGCCCATTCCAAATGTGCAGAGAAAGGCTTGTTTGGGGAGGGAGTGTTAGAGTGGAGGGAAAGCCAGCTCTACGGAGAGTAGGGCAGAGGTTTCAGGCAGAGGGCACACATCTTGTGTCAGAATATATATATATATATATATATATATATATATATATAATTTGGATAGAAGAGAGGGCATTAGAAATGCCCAAATGGTTAATAAAAGGTTGCAGAAAGAGTTGAGTAGAATCACACACCCAGAAGTTGACTGTTGTATAATTCTAACCAAGGCTGGTGTGGCATGATTGAGGAGCATGGGATTCTTCATGTTCATCCTTACTGGCCCCAAACCTCTCTCATTTGATTTTACCGAGGTGCCTGAGGTCCTCCTTGGAGTCAAGGCTTTGAGGACAAGACCTTCATTGTTGTCTGCAAAGGATAAAATGTTTTTTTAAGGCATTGGTGGCTCACAACTTGGTTTAAATAGGTGGACCAGACCAGATTAGCTAGATACTCATTTTAAAACAGATAGTTTAGGAAAAGTGGGTCAGGAAAGACCTTGAAGGGCTCTGGTGAGGAAGACCTCAGGGCGCAGGTGGAGAGGGAATGGCTCCTCTGATACTCAGTAAGAATCCAGGGTCCCAAAGAATGTGTTTTTCTTGGAGAAGGAGCCATAGAAGCAGGTTTGTATTAAAAATAACCCAAACAAATCAGCAGGTTACCTGCTCAAGGAGATCCCTTGGACTGTGTGAAATGCACCGAAGTCTTGGGCTTTCATGGATGAGGAGCAATTCCAAAGGTGAGCAGGGTTTCGAAACATAAGAGCAACTTGGAAAACTTAAGAATGTTTAGCAAAGAGCATTGATGTTGATTAAAGGATTGTAAAATTGAACCTATAAGGGTAAGTTGAAAGACTTGAGAGATTATTTAGTTTCAAGAAGAGGAGACTAAAAAATGACTTAATAACAGACTTCAAAATTATGAGGAGTTATTAAGGAGTGTATGGTGACCAGCTGTTCTGTCTCTGGCACCGTCAGAGAAAGAATAAGTTTTTAACTGAAGCATGATAGATTTAGGTTAGATTTCAAGAAGAACTTTTTGACTATAAGAATCGTTAATAAATGGGTTACTGAAGGCTGACGGTGTCACTGGAGGGCTTTTCATTCAAATCCCTTCCTCATTCTCCATTCTGTGTCTGTTTATGAAGTTCAGCAAAGCCCCACCTTTCTGCTTTTAAAATCAAAGGCATGATTTCTGTTTCCCATTATAATTCTGAAGCTCAGAGTCACAGAGGTTTGTAGACATAAATGATGAGGGTAATTTGTCTTACTTCAATGGTCATTAGAATCTTTAATTGAGAAAAATATGACCAAAAAGAGGAACAGATCTGCCACGTGATAAAAAAAACATAGTTATTGATAATCAGAATGGACGCATCAGGAAGAATTTGGGTCTGAGTGAGGGCGAGACTGTTTCGTTGTTAGAAAAACTCAGGCTTATTTGACTTGTCTATGCCAAATAGAAAAAGTAGGGCTTTCTGAAGCTGGGTCCTTTTTTTTTTGTTTTCTCTACCAGGAGAAATTGAAAACATTTCCAGGTGTCCCCAGCGTTCATATAACCTGGGGCTGTCGAGGTACAATCCAAAAATCACCCTCAAGGAACTTATCGGCCCAGAGAAGGAAGGAGAGGGGAAATGGGCCAGATTTATTTTTTGAAAACAAAACTTCATGCATTTCAAAGCAGGCAGAGCAGCGAAAAAGTTAAGCAGAGCAGATCTGAAAAAGGATGGCTGAGTGACTATTCATTCCTGTCGACTCCAGCCCTGCTTCCTGGGTCAACCTTTCTCCATGAAGCCAGGCCTGAGAGGCTTTGTTTTCAAATTTATTCTTTAATCTTCTCTTTTGCTTATTAAATACCTGTCTGAGCAACTTTTGTAATAATCAATTAGCACACTTGCAGATGGTTTGCTGTAAGTACTTACAGGTTCCTGATGGAACCAGGACAAACAAAGTACACGCACACATGTAGTGTTCTCAGATGTTTGTTTTTTTTTTTAACCAAGTGGATGTAATTTTCTCTAAAGGGAAAAAAATAATCAAAGAGACTAAAGAAGCAGACTTTGAAACAGGTGACATGGCTGGGAAGAAGGCGACATGGGTGTGGTGCTAAACGAGGGGAAAGGAAAAATACTCAGGAGACATATTTTTCTTTCCTCCTCAAAATAACCTGGGCTCCTTGGTTCACTTAAGCACATTTAGACCCTTGAGCCACTGTCCTTGGCCCTTCCACAGCATCGTCTCCGTCGGAGAACCACCCACAGCCATGGCTGGGTCAGAAGTCACAACCCACTCCCTTTTCCTGGCTTGCTTCCTTCCTTGTCTGGGCTCTTTTCTTGGTGGCCTTGGCACTTTTGAACTTCATTCTGTTCTTTTCATGGCTTCTACATTTGGGTGTCTCCCATCCCTTACCCCCAGATAATTTATTTTCCAAGCCCCTACTAAGGAGTCTTAAAAATGGCAGTTACCTTTTCTGTGGGGAAGGGCAACTTCGAGGAATGTGTTTCCTTTCTTTTCTGCTCTTGAGGCCAAAAGATTGCTCCTGGGAAGAAAAACAACCGAACAGAGAAAGATAATGGTTTACTGCTCTCATGAAGAGGATCCCTTATCTGAAAACTTAGTTATGGAAAAGCCTCTTCTTTGCACAGATGGGCACAGAAGAAGGGCATTTGTTCTTTATTGTCTGCAATCCCTTTGAAATACCATGAACGGAGGCTGTAATCCCCTGAGGTATAAACTGTGGCACTGATAATACTGGTTTATCTACAGTAGCCGAAGATCCTTTGGTGTGGCTGCAAACACTGGTTGTCCTTTCCTGAGTTCTTATCTTCCTTCAGGTCTTTATTTAAGACTTATGAACCAAGTTCCCTTTCCTTAGAGAAGCTGTGCTAATAAGTGGAGCTTTCTGTGCTCAGGGCTTTCGAGAAGGTAGGACACATGGTATGACCATGTCTAACATGCAATCCCGAAGGACAGAGGTTTTATAAAGGCTTCAGATTTAAGGGAACGGGAGTGGGCAATTTGGGTGGCCTGTCAGTGGAAGGCCCTGGGCTTTGATCAGTTCTCGGGATTCCCACAAGGACTCTCTGTGGATATTTTTAGAACTCTACGTTGGTGGCACAGATTGGACATAGCAAGGTAATTTGCTGGGGCCTGGGATGCAGACATTTTTGGGTTCTATAATTAGGAAAGCATAGATGGACAAAATGTAGAATACGCCCATTTTATTACTTACAGAGCATATTTCTGCCCCTTTTTAATATAACTTCTTGGTAGAGCCAAGTCACTGGAATAAACCCTAGAAGGAGAGATGCCTTTCTCTTTACTTTTATTCATGTTGTCTAGGATCTGTGCTGAAGTTTGATTGCAGTGCATTGGTCACATATTAGTCAAATGGTGGCATATGAATAGAAGTTGGTTAATAGGAAAGGACTTGACGAGATGGAATAGCACTAAGCATACCTTTTTGTAGAGGGTTAACCTTCTATCATCAGTGATAGCTGGGAGAAGCCCTCATGGACGATGGTGTCACCACGTCAATCTCTTTCATTAGGAGAACTCAACTATGAGTAAAGAAAAATTTGCAACTGAATTGGAAAGACTCTGACACTGGAAGATGAAATGTAGCTTTTGCAGCGTGAGATTTGTGGCACACACTGACCAGAGGAAGGAAATCTGATGATCTAGATAGATGCTTCTGGTTATTACCACTGCGCTGTGTGCCTCCGTGCTAGGAACTCAACAGGATGAGTCAAATATAGCTGTAAATAAAAACTTTTATGGGGAAGGGAGAGATCCTTGTGTCTGAAGGAGTAGGTAGCATCTCTAGCTAACTATAAAGGCCTCCTTTCATTCTTTTCAAAATTGGAATACATTGCATAAAAAGTCTATTGGAGAAAACCAACTCTTTCCTTCCCCTTTCCCCTTCCCTTTCCCCTTCCCCTTTCCTTCCTTTCCTTTTTCTAATACTCAGAGAGCTCCTGAAGCAGAGCCATATCTGAGTTCTGTCCCTAGTTCTATCCCTGGTACTATTTGGCCAGTTCTTACAATGGATTTTGATAGTTTTTATGTCAGGAAAATGTTGTCACACTGGCCTCTTGCACATTTAGTGAGGCTATTGGAAGACTCATGGTTTGTAAATTATTTAAAATAACTGCTTCAAAATATTTTTATATATATCTTAGGGTCTTAAATTTTAAGACCCTTTGCACATTTACAAAGTCCCTATAGTAATTCAGTGAAATTCTGATTTTGATACTTAGATCCTTTTATTCTTGGTGACTTTGGTAATTAAAATAAGCTAACCTTAGGAAGAAAAGTCAGTTTGCATAAAATAAATAAATAAAGCATATTTGCTTCTACATTGATTTCCACATTAGTCGGGTGAACATTTACAGCAAGCCTGCTCTATGTCAGAGCCTTGGAGTGCTAGGTGTTGAAGAAATAACTTTAGGAATCTAACTTGAAAGAGCCACACCAAAACTGGAGCAAAGCCAAGGGTTGTACCCAGTTTTATTTTTAACATATCAGGAGATAAAGGGCTTATTTTATAGGGAAATGTGTAGAGTTCCAACTTTCATTTTAATAACTTACAAAAGTTTATGACTAATAAATTGTATGTGTCCGTTGACAACTTTTTGGCCAAAAACCATTTCTCTCTACAGTTTTCAGTCCCTTGGTCCGCCCCACACCTGCTCTCTGCCCTCATGGAGAATCCATCCTGCAATCTCCCATTTATCTCAATTTATTTTATTTCTCTTCTCTTCACTATTTTGTCAACCACTAGATCTATTTTCCTTACGAAGCTGTCTTTCTTTCTAACCTCTTCCTTCCAGCAGACAAGGTGAGCGGTGAGCATGACTGCAGCACCAAATGGGCTTCCGAGTATGTTTTGACTTGCAGGAAAGGCTACAAAGCCTTTGTTACACTCTATTTGAGTGTAACAAAGCTCATCTAATTTAAAGTGTGTGTGTGTGTGTGTGGGGGGGGGGGGGCGGGGGTGTGAGGGTGTGGGGGGGGGGGGCGGCGGTATTAAGAGGTGTCAGAGAATAAAACTAAATTCTGAGTTCCTGAGGTTCTGTGCTGGATGTTTTCTATCCATTACCTTCTCTTTTATAAATGAGCAAACTGAGGTTTCAAGAGGTTGCATTACAATAGGGAGTCACCTCTGTTTTCTGACTTCACAGCAGGAGTCGGTACTTTTTCTACAGCTTGATAACAAAGGCTTTGAATATCTGTGGGTAATTTTTAGGGGAAAACTTTATATCAGAGGTTTAGTCAAATCTAAACTAACTTAGAGTCTCAAATATAATTTGTGGTCCTTTGGTTTGTTTTTAGCACAGTGTGCTAAGGTGAGAGACCAGGGTTAAGAGTTCTGTTAGGACAATCAGCCATATAACTTTGGACTCCTCTGGGTCTTGTTCATTTTTACCCAAGTCATCTTTTCCTCTTAGAGAAATTAGACTTTTTATTAGTCACAAAAATGAATATTCTTACCTACTATTCAGGATTTATGTTTTCCTGTCAGTCTTTAATGTCACCATGGGTAAATGCCTTGCCATTGTAGAAAAGTAGTAATAGTTTTAGTTTCAATAGTTTGTGTGGAAAATACCTGGTTTGGTGAAAACTCATTTGTGGGACTAGTAACAAAGGCATATATGATGTTTAGTACCGTCCCCTTGTCCTTACATTCTCAATAATATTTGTTTTTAGATATAATATATTAAGAGTAGTTTCATGTTCATAGAAAAATCAAGAAGGCACAGAGATTCCCTTGTCTCTTCCCCTCTCCCCCTCCCGCCCACTACGTGCACAGCCTCTCCATCATCAATGTGCCCCACCTGAGTGGTACATTTGTTACAGCTGATGAACCTATATCAATTAATTCATGCTTATCACCAAAAGTCTTTATTTTACATTAGGGTTCACTTCTGGTGTTGTACATTCTAATGTATGTACAATGATATGTATGATGACATGTATCTACCACTGTAGTATACTTGGTAGTAGTTTTACTTTCCTAAAAACCATCTGTGCTCTGGCTGTTCACCCCCCAGTCCGTGGAAACCCCTGATATTTTTTATTGTGTTCATAGTTCTGCCTTTTTCAGAATGGCATATAGTCAGAACTATAGTCTACCCTTTTTCAGATTGATTTCTTTCACTTAGCAATGTGCATTTAAGGTTGCTCCATGTCTTTTCATGGTTTGATAGTGTATTTTCTTTCTTTCTTTCTTTCTTTCTTTCTTTCTTTCTTTCTTTCTTT